>MJUU01065412.1:126116-139014 GCA_002080025.1 Modiolus philippinarum | reverse complement strand
ACTAATACAGGCTGTTCTATACCAAAGCAAGACACTACGAACAAAGCAGATGTTTCACTGTGTAGTGTGTACTGAGTCCATTAAGACGACAGCCTTTCGTCAGGAGTTCGGCAGTAGTGATACTCTGCTCACTGTAACGGTTCCACAGCGTGAACATATGATCTTGAATTGGCGGAATTTCTTCCTTTAACATCTTCTCAGCTTGCCTTCACCAACTAGACAGACTTGTATTGGAACCTTTGATGACTCGGGTCGAAATATGTAACAAATATGAGGTCATAATATTTTTATTTTCTTAATATATCAGTCAGGGGTCCCAGTGCATAAAGTAAAAACTTTTCACCAGCTTAGGTTAATCATTTTTACTTTAAAAAGTAAATAAAATCAGCATTAAATTTATTTACTTGTACAAGTAAATTTAGATAAAATACAGAGGTTTTCTCCCTTCAGTGTCTCATTATATAAATTTTCATAGCATAATTAATAATTTTCTATGAAAGTCTCATTTCTGATCTTATCTTTTAAGTAAAAATTAATTAGGGGCACAATGTTTTTCTTGAGGTGCAAGCTAGCCAAAGATTAGTCCTTTGGGAGTTTTAACAGCTGTTAATATTGAATTAAGTGGTCTACAACTTGCATCATTATCACATCAAGATTTATCACATGATGATGCTTGTAATTTGCATTTTTTGGTTTCTTGTGGTCTGATAGGGTGAACAGTGTGCCTTTAATAGGGAAAGACTGTTTTGGAATAAATATACTGCATATTTCAAAGCTTACTTGTATAAGTATAAAGTTTTTACTTGTAGAGGTAAACAGAATTTTTACTGCTTCAGGTAAATAAAATTGACTTAAGTAAGTGAAATTATTTCACTTTATCCAGTTGGATCTCTGACTGATATATATTTGATGAAAATTCGATTAATATTAATGGCACGAGTTTACAGTGGTACGAGTTTACCATGTTTACGGTGGAACAAGTTAACATTGGGACGAGTTTGCAATGGAACGAGTTAACAATGACACACGAGATTGCAATTTTTGGGACGAGTTTACGTGGCACGAGTTTACATTGGCACGAATTAACCTGATCCCGTTTTTACTTAACGAGGGTAAAATGTGGGACATGTGTAGGCAGCAAATGTGCTGTCTCCTCGCTTCTAGACAGTAGACACGCCTTGCACATTTCATGACGAAAATAGAGAAACAAATAAGTAATAATAAGGTAGGTTTTCAAATAGCTCATTTAATGCCATAGACCCGCCTCGGTATCAAACCCCAAACTAGCGGTGGCGCCTAAGTGTAACCCGTAGCCGTACCTGTACCCAATATCCCCATACCAAGATCACATTTTCTTTAATAAGTCACGTAATATGTTACATCTAAACGAGTTGAAATTCTGCTTGGGATAAGAAAAATAGATAATATTTTAGAATGTTTAAGATTTTTTCGTCTACTAGTGTAATTTGTAGATTTTTATGCCCCGCCCAGGCGCCCACGAATGTGGATGGGGCATATAGTGTTACCCTTGTCCGTCTGTCCGTACGTAGGTCCGTCCGAAGTCTGGTTTTAAAAGTTTTGTGTTTAGGTCCATTTCTTGGATACTAAGCATGGTAGAGTAATGGAACTTGATCAGTGGATGCATCTAGCATAGGACTAAACGTTTCTGCAACAAATGGGTCACCCTGACCTACATGTTACGCTTGAGCGGCTTTGGTTAAGTTTTGTGTTTAGGTCCATTTCTTGGATACTAAACATGGTAGAGTATTTAAACTTGATTGGTAGATACATCTTAAATAGTATTGAACGTTTCTAGCGGAATTAGGTCACCTTGACCTACATTTTATGCTTGAGTGACTTTGGTTAAGTTCTGTGTTTAGGTCCATTTCTTGGATACTAACATGGTAGAGTATTGAAACTTGATTGGTAGATACATCTTAAATAGTATTGACCGTTTCTAGCAGAATTGGGTCACCTTGACCTACATTTTACGCTTGAGTGACTTTGGTTAAGTTCTGTGTTTAGGTCCATTTCTTGGATACTAAGCATGGTAGAATAATGAAACTTGATCAGTGTATGCATCTAGCATAGGACTTAAAGTTTCTGCAACAAATGGGTCACCTTGACCTACATGTTACGCTTGAGCGGCTTTGGTTAAGTTATGTGTTTAGGTCCATTTCTTGGATACTAAGCATGGTAGAGTAATGAAACTTGATCAGTGGATGCATCTCACATAAGACTAAATGCTTCAGCAACAGTAAGGGTACTCTGACCTATATTTTACGCTTGAGTGACTTTGGTTAAGTTTTGTGTTTAGGTGCATTTCTTGGATACTACACATGGCAGAGTAGTGAAACTTGATTGGTGGATGTGTCTTGAAAAGTATTGACCATTTCTAGCAGAATTGGGTCACCTTGACCTACATTTTACACTTGAGTGACTTTGGTTAAGTTCTGTGTTTAGGTCCATTTCTTGAGATACTAAGCATGGTAGTGTAATGAAACTTGATGAGTGGTTGCTTCTTATGTAGGACTCAATGTTTTGGGTTACCCTGACCTACTTTTTACACTTTTGACTTTTGGTTAAGTTTGTGTTTAGGTCAATTTGTTCGGTCCTAGGCATCGTAGAGTAGTGAAACATAATAAATGAATCCATTTTGCATAGTACTGAATGATTGTACAACTATTAGGCTATTTTTGGCGGGGCATCCGTGTCTTACAGACACATCATCTAGTTTATTAATTATTTGGTTTGCAAGTGCCTAAAATGTGTAACCGGTGATCGCCCTGGTAATATTGAAATTTTAACTATTTTTTAAATATAAGTGAGTAAAAACACTATTTATTTAAAGATTTTTAAATAGAAATAGTTTCAAACATTAATTCTCCTTAACATTATAAAATTTAAGTAGTAGAGTTTAAAATTAAAGCGATAACATTCGTTGAGACGTGTAACCCGTACCCAAACGAACAGAAATCCCTGTACTGAAAAGTCTTGAAGCAAAGCAAACTTAATTATATTAAAAGAGGATTTGTGTGGTTAAAATGGATAAATTCTGCATAACGGAAGAAATTTTTGGTTCAGGATAAGCAATTTTTTTTTTAAAAAAGTGGAAAAGGTGTACCTCTTGTGTGCAAGAGCCATACATGGAAACAGATATATAGCAGAAAGACTGGGTACGGGGACAGAGACATGTACATTATAGGTCTCTGACATGGATAACTGAAAGTAGAAATATTTATAAAATCTTAAAATTTTGATTGCATGTAATTAATCAAAGCCAAGGACGTGGCATTATAAAGTAATTATTGCTATTTTCATAATCAAATACTATTTTATTTACCAATATAAACCGTGATTCAATCGTTCATTAACTACATGTAGCATCTCGGATACGGGTTAAAGTTGTCAATGGTTATTGCATTTCCTTTAAACTTTATAGGGATAATTTTATTTTATTTCAATCTTAACTTCAAAGAGGTTGAAATCTGATACATTTTAACATATTTTGACATATTTATATATGGAAAATATGTCAATTACCAAGATATAGTATGTCAATTTCCGGTTAAACAATTTAGGCACATACAAATCAAATAATCAATCAAAAGTTGGCAAAGTATACTTGTACATGAAAAATTCTCAAATCTTCAAAAATAATATCGATTTTCCTTCATTTCTACAAAATTTCATCTTTTTGAATTGATTATTTCGTGATTTATTAATGAAAACATGATTTGGGTACAGGGATTTTTGGTACGGGTATGGGTTACACCTTTTAGGCACCACCCAAACTAGCCCATGAGTTGCGTGATACGTGTTACAGATCACAAGTACCCCCTATGAAAATGAATATCGGGTAAACAACCTTAAATTTTTATGCCAGGGTACCTGGCAATAATAGCATCGGTGCGATTCCATGGATTCGGTGTATTAATTTCCTGGCACCAACGTATACCCAAAAATATAGTACCAGATACATTCTAAGTAACAGCATCAATTGAATGCATTGAGATGTGATATAAGTTGATTTATCATTGTTTCGCTCACGAACAGTCTACTTGCGATTTCTTAACTTGGTTTTGACTTGACAGACGACGGGTTGCTAATAAATTCATATAAACTGGTATCCCATTGACCCTCGTATTACATGGTATTACCAGTTATAGGGGATAAACGATGGTACCAGTTTAGCACGTACGCTGTTCATCTGCTATGCTGTGTAATGTGAGAGTAAAGAGGATACCAGTATATTATGCCGCCATCTTTAAGTAACCGTGTTCGCCTCGAGTGGTCTTCAAGGGAATTTTTGGGCTAAAATGGTTTATTTCATGGAATAAAATATGGCGGAGAAGCGATAATTGATGCGTCTTTTTATTGGGATTTGAACTTAAAACACTCAAGAAATTTTCATCATCAAATAGAGCGGAAAAGATTCTGGGGAAAAGAGGCACAACCAAACAAAACGATGGTTTGCAGGATGCCATCCAAGAAAATTTTATGAAGCACGCATTAAGGGAAAGCGAGCCCCGGTTATCAATACCCAAGATAAACGAGCACAAAAGGTGAAACCACGTGATCGCAAACAGGAATTTAGGAGAAATAACGAAGAGAAATAGGCCGGTGATGTCATTGTCGACCTTGGTAGTGAACTCACAAAACGGAAAGTGAAAGTAGAATGAAAATGAAAGTACTGAGTAGGCAAAATAATTTACACAGCTTCATTTTCACTAAGAGAGCAACTATTTGATTTTTATGGGGGCTTGGAAGGAATCCAGGATCATTTGGGGGGGGGGAAATAAAATAGGCAGGGCAGAAGTGTGAAGTAAAAAAAAGCTAGCCGGATCTGAAAATATCAGGAAAACTTGGGATATTTTTGCTAAAAAAAAAATTGCGCTCGCAAGCGTAAAAAAATTATCAGGATTCAAATATTTTTGAAAAAAAAAAAATAGTCGAGATCAAATGCTCCTTCCAAGCATCCCCCCCCAATAAAAATCAAATGGTTGTTCCCTAAAATGATTTGATGGATCTAGGCTTTTACAATGTTATTGATCATTTCAGTCATTTGAGTTTTAATGGGATCTGCCGCCTTAATTTTTTACAAAAACATACTGAGGCCTTGGTGGCCGAGTGGTCTAGGTACTGGTTGGTCACATCTACTATTGATCACCGGTGTCAACGCTGGGGTTATGAGTTTGAGCTTTGGTCATGGCGAGGTGTGCTCGATGACAAGGATTGTCAGTTTTCCTGTCGAAGGTTGAGGATTCTCACCGGGTACTCTACCTTATTTCCCCCAATAAAAACTGGACGCCACAAGATAAAAGTGGCATAAAATGATAAATCAATCAATGCAGGAACATGTTAAAAAATTTTTTTCATTAATAAAATGAGCATTGATTCATCAAACTTTCTCGTCAATATAAAGGTTTTGTCCATCATTAACATGATTAAGTGTTACAGATACCTTAACCACAAACAGAAATTGTATTGAATTAAAATATATACTGCACCCTCTAAAGGTGAAATTTATTGTTTTACCTTTCAAAGTTACATGTGAAAAGACTAGTACTCTTTTTCATATGAATATGTTCCTATACATTCATTAGACGTGCTGAAAAAATTGTTACAAATCTTCACCATATTTAGATAAATAATGAAATATGAGACATTTCTTTTATTTAAAAAACTGGAACAGAGTTTACAGCCTAACGCTTAATAGCAACAGTATAGCCAATAGCTTGCACGCAGTTCCTATTTGTACAGTACTACATGTATATTTAAACATGTTAAATGGAAACTTCATATTGCATACCGACGGGTTCTTGGTTATTAAGGTTAATTTTTCTAAAACTACACAGGGTAAAGCAATGATACTTCATCTTGAATGGTTTACATGTATCACAGTCATCAAAGAATTGCATGTTTGACCTACATTTTACGCATGAGTGACTGTCCTTAAGTTCTAAGTTAAGATTCATTTCTCAGCCACTACACATGGTACAGCTATGATACTTCACCGGCTGATGTACCTTGGATAGTATAACACAATCCGTAAAGATTTCAGTCAGTTTACCTACATTTTATGCATGATTGACTTGGGTTTAGTTATTGCTTCAGGTTAATTTCTCAGACACAACATGTGATTCAGTGATGATACATGTACGCCACAAGTGAATGCATCTTGGATAGTATAACACAGTTCACAAGGAATTGGGTAGGTCTGACCTTTATTTTACGCTTGAGTGATTTGATTAGGTTTTGTGTTAGGTCCCTTTTTATATTTAACACGGTAGAGTAGTGAAGCATCTTGCATGCAGTTGATTGTTTCTGCCTTGAACTATGTTTTATGCTTGTGTGACTTTGGTTACGTTTTACATTTTAGGTCCAATTCTTGATACTAGGCATAGTACAGTAATGAAACTTGATCAGTTGATACATTTTGCATAGCACCAAATGTTTGTGCAACAACTTGCCCATTTTCCGCCAGGATCCATTTCTTACAGACACATCATCTAATTTTGTGCTGAGCTGAAATCCAAGTTTGCTACCACCAAGAGATACAGCTAACACAAGGACTTGCATGAGGTCTTTACAAACAGATACTTCTCAGAAATTAATGAACAAATAAAATATATTAGTAAATGGTATGACTGAACATATACGATTGACCTTCAACAAATTTTGTTGGGTCTTTCATTCTGATACAAAATCCAAAATGGCCACCAATACAGGACATAGGTGTGAGTCTAACGGAAATACGTACAAGCATTAAAAAATCTGTGGGTCCTGCGTCCTGGGCCAACAAATTTCAAAATGGGGCCATTGGATATCATGTCCAATCGTCACCATTCAGTGACTTGATTTAAAAGTTTTATTAAAAAAAGCTAAGGACCTGTGAAATTGGTCAAAGAACTTATGAATCACCAAGTGCTCTTGGTCTGGAGTCCAGCAGGATTCTGGAAAATATTTAAACTCCTGACATCTACATATTTTCAAAAAACCAAGCCAATACCTGGAGGTGAGGTGTCCACGATTGAAAGATCATCTTCCATGTGACAGTGTATGTATCCATTTTTAATATATAATAGTTCCGCCGTTTATATCAAAATGAAATGTTTATACACTTTGCTAAATGATTATTGAATCCAGTTCAAGCATTACAATGATTATTGAACAGTCAGGGGATGGACTTGTACAAGTCAGTTTTAGAACTGACTTAAGGAAGTCATTGTAATAATGTTTTCTGACTTGTACAAGTCAGATTGCAAATTAAGCTTAAACTTTTAGCTATTTCAATACTTTTCTGATTTTTTAGCTATTTACTGATAATTTTTATGCATACTTTAATTTATTGGCTATCTGTTGTGATAGATGAAGTCTTGGAGGGTGACCTATTAGTATTGGCTGGTGAGCTTTGAAAATTACCCCTCTGGGAATTATAATCTTTCTTCTAAGTAAAATGACTTTCAAATGATGTGTGAAATTTTGATTTTATGAATAACCTGGCATTAATACACTACATAGATCTATGATGGTTTCATCTGAGGATAACATACATAAGAATCAGTTATTACTTATTTTTCACCCCTTTTGACTTCATGAAGTCAGAATTATTTATCATTCATTACAATTTGACTTGTATTGTCCATTTGATTTCTATAAATCTCCAGAAAAAAATTCTTAAAATTTTATTTCATAAAATTTTTCAAATTTTTCTCACAAAATATGTTTATATTATATATACGAACTCTGACAGCAAATTCTATAATTTTTTATCCGTAATTAAAAAAGTTATCCATTGGGTGTCTATGTTAATTTTATTTTTTTAAGCTAAAAATATTGGAGGGGTGGGTTCGATTGATGTAACTTACTTCCTCTGTAAACAAAAACAGACAAACATGTGCTTTTATGTAAATACCACTTAACCATGTGACCAAATAATTTACATGTTAGAGAGGTGAAATCTAGTCAGACAAGGTTGACACTGGACATAAATTTGAATAACAATGGTTGAACATACATTGTACCATACTGTTTGTATATGTACTTTTGAGCATGGTACATGTTTATACCATTGATACGACTTCTTTTCTTTGCAATTGCAAAACAAAGAAATAAAACAAACTGTAAATATATTGAAATATTTAAAAAAAAATTAGTTTACCTAACAGATAAATATGTACAAGTGATATAGGTCTAAAGGTTTGTTTTCACGAAGGCTTCAAGTCTCTCTGGATTTTTTCTTTGTTTTGTTATTGTTTTTTGGTCGTTTTTTTTATCTTTTAATTCTTTTTCAATGTTATAATTTTACTATTTTTTATATTGTAATGCCAAAAAAGTACTGATAGATTAATTTAAGACATTGCATTTCATAAGAAATAAACATTGTAGGTTTCCCCATTCTTTCTCAATATTGATAAACATAACTGGATTGACCAGTTTAATTCTAATTGACATGTAAATTATCATGTCACATGGTTTGTTAATGTTTACATCAAGCCACATGTTTGTCTGTTTTTGTTTACAGAGGAAGTAAGTTACATCAATCGAACTCACCCAACCAGTTTGTTTTAGCTTTGGAAAATAAAATTAACATAGACACCTTATGGGTAACTTTTTTAATTAAGGATAAAAAATTATAAAATTTGCTGTCAGAGTTTGTATATATAACATAAAGATATTTTGCAAGAAAAATTGGAAAAATTTTTTGAAATAAAATTTTAAGAATTTTTTTCTGGAGATTTATAGAAATCAAATGGACAATACAAGTCAGAAAACTAATTTAATCAAGGGGAATAACCCAAAGAATCAACCAACACTGACTTCCTCAAGTCAGATAAAACTGACTTAAACATGTCAATCCCCTGACTGTTGAATCCAGTTCAAGCAGTACAATGCAGTATACATCTAGTAACATGGGATACCTAGCACGTACCCTGGCATATCAGCACTTTAGGTGCTATGTTTCATTGAAACTACTGAATTTTAAGGCCAGTTTTGCTATGCTATTATGGTTTAGTATAGCAGGGTTTTCACTTTAATTTTGTTGAACAGGCTGAAATTGAATTTGAAGAGGCCTCAAAACTTTAGGGGGTCTGGGGTGGGGTCTGCCCCCTCAGAAAATTTTGAAAAAAGGGACACAAATCCCTGCATTTTGGCAAAATTCTGAATAGTAAATTTGAGTTATGTGATATGTAATTTTTTTCTTATTTAGCTCACCTGGTCGGAAGGACCATGTGAGCTATTGCCATCACTTGGCATCCGTCGTCTTCGTCGTCCTACGTCCGGCGTTAGCTTTTCACATTTCAGTCTTCTTCTCAGAAACCACTTGGCCAAATGGAACCAAACATGGCAGGAATATGCATTGGAACGTCCTCCATAAAAATAGTGTTCTTTGTTGGGATCAGATATTCAACATGGCCGTCAGGGCCAATAATGTGTTTTGATTGGCTGAAATTTTAAAGATCTTCTTGTCAGAAACTACACAGCCGATGGAATTGTTTTATAGTATGAATGATCCTTGGTAGGTCTTCTACCAAAATTGTGTTCTTGATGCTAATCCGAAATCCAAGATGGCCGCCACCGAGGGACAAAGTTTAACATTGGACCCAATGGGAAATACACTTGAAGATTTTCTTCTTGGAAACGACTATGACAATTGAAGCTAAACATATCAATAAATGCTCATTGGAAGGTCCTTTACCAAAATGGTGTTTGTGGTGCCAATCCGAAATCAAAGATGGCCACCACTGCAGGACAAAGATTAACATTGGACCTTATGGGAAATACACTTAAAGATCTTCTTCTTGGAAACGACCAAGACAATTGAAGCTAAACATATCAATAAATGTTCATTGGAAGGTCCTTTACCAAAATGGTGTTTGTGGTGCCAATCCGAAATCCAAGATGGCCACCACTGCAGGACAAAGTTTAACATTGGACTCTATGGGAAATACACTTGAAGATTTTCTTCTTGGAAACGACTATGACAATAGACCATTTGCCAATTTCAATTCCGATCTAAATCCGGGATCGATTTGTATTTAGATTGTAGTTGGTTTTAGGAAAGGTCATGAAAGGTTCCGATTACTGGCAACCGGACACTACTCAGTCACTATCGTGTCGACCCATGCTAAAGTTGATGCTAATTAGTCGGATTCCATGCGTATTTAAATTTTTTTAATTACGTTTTTCATTTTTTTATACAATATCATTAAACAAACACTAGTTATTAAACATCAGTTTCGTCACATTACTTTAGAAATCCATGATCAAATTTACGTCGCTTCCCTTGATCTCCATACAGCCAGGAACCAGTATGACCGGTGGGAACAGATTCATAAAATGTCTAATTACCAAAAATACATGAAGTAACCAGCAATTGGCAAATCCCCTATTGAAGCTAAACATATCAATAAATGTTCATTGGAAGGTCCTTTACCAAAATGGTGTTCTCATGGTGCCAATCCGAAATCCAAGATGGCCGCTTCCGCAGGACAAAGATTAAGATTGGACCCTATGGGAAATATACTTGAAGATCTTCCTCTTGGAAACAACTTAGACAGTTGAAGCTAAACATATCCATAAATGTTCATTGGAAGGTCCTTTACCAAAATGGTGTTTGTGGTGCCATTCCGAAATCCAAGATGGCCATCACTCATGGGTTCAAAATTATGTAGGTCCGAGGTACGTGGCCTTTTATTTCCAATGGTGGACCTTACCTAGCCTGAAAATAATTTTATGTCTACTGACCTTTCAATTTCAAAGTGCGGACCTTTGAGTTGTTAATCTCAAAAGTCCTGGACCTTTAATTTCACCTTTGAAAATAATTTTGAACCCCTGATCACTGCAAGACAAAGTTAAACATAGGACCTTATGGGAAATACACTTGAAGATCTTCTTCTTGGAAACGACTATGACAATTAAAGCTAAAGGTATCAATAAATGTTCATTGGAAGGTCCTTTACCAAAAATGGTGTTCATAGTACCAATCCAAAATCCAAGATGGCGGCCACCGTAGGTCAAAGTTTAACATAGGACCCTATGGGAAATACACTTGAGGATCTTCTTGGAAATAACTACAACAGTTAAAGCTGAACATGTCCATAAATGATCAGTGGAAGGTCTTTTACCATACTTTTATTCTGATGCCAGTTGGAATTGTAGGATGACTACTATCATGCATGGAAGATTGTTGAACATTGGACCCTATGGGAAGTACAAATGTACACTTGAAGATCTTCTAGGAAATGACTTAGAACTGGTCAGTTTAGAACCAGGTGAGTGATACGGGCTCAGGTGAGCCTATAGTTATGACATAAATGTATGACAAAAAAATAAAATAAGTTTGACCTGTATTTGAAAGCCTTCACAGGGATACTCGCAACGCGTCTAGATGTGTCCTGGACACGCATTTTTTATCTGGGACGCGCCATTCTTATGTCAAGTACGTCCCCGGACGCGTCCGTATTTTGACTGCATGCATCCTTATTTCAAACGTTTCCAATCCGACTCGATGCGGTATTTACTTTGACAATACAAATGGCTTCGATATTTACACCTGGCAGATGATTGTACAGGTGTAAACGGTGCCGCAGGGTCGTAATTACATGTTTGATCACAATAAAAATGTTAAAGCTAGTTAACGGTGATTATTGCAACAATAAAATCATTCAATTAGTTTGGGGTAAAATGTGATAATACTGACTCGTGTTTTCATAACGGTACTTGTGTCAAAAAAATGTAATGTTTTGACAAAAGAATGTGTTGTTGGTCCCAATTAGATGTAATACAATAAGTTTTAATTTTGATATTGACGAAAATTGTAAAATACTGACGTTTGGCTTGGCTTTTGGTCAATTACCGGTACTTGCGAATTTCAGCTAAAATTCAGGAAAGTGAAAATAATGATAAGTTTTTCCCCAAAAATTTCATTTATCTACATTTTATCTAATTATGTTTAATTATGAATATTTTGTTGTATCTGGCTTTGAAAAGTGCAGTGGCGAATCCAGGATTTCAAAAAAGGGAAGGGGCGCCGGAAAATTTTGACTGTAAGGAGGGGTACCCGGCTGTCTAAAATCTGGAAAAGTACTAAAAACAGAATTTTTGGCTGAAAGAGGGTGTCCGGATGTTCCAATAGTTACAACTACTGCTACTACTCCGAAGAAAGAATGCAGATTGCAAAGCAGTAAGAACAACATGCAAACTAGTACAATTTATTATGTTTCATATATATATATATATATATATATATATATATATATACATATATATGCAGATGTTCACATAGATTTGTTGTTGAAAATAGCTGTCGATAAATCTGGGACTCATCAAAAAAAAATCTTGGACTCATGAAAAGTTGCTGGGACTCACAATTTTCAAAAGTGACGAGTCCAGGACTCACCAGAAAAAAAATCCTACAAGTATCCCTGCCTTCAACATTAATAAAGTATGCAAACATTGCAGCTTGTTGTGTTGTTTTGTCCCACATTTTCGCTTTTAAATATGAAACTGAAATTTGCCAGAACTTAAATTTGGGCCTTTCTCCATTTTGAGGCACCCAATGAGCATACATAAACAGATTACTTGCAAATATTACATTGGGATTTTTTTTTTTTGGACAATAGTTTTGTTGGTACAACAGGGTCCCGTAACATAATGTTTTGATTGACCATCATACAATCGGGTCATTGTGACAGATACGGGGTTAAAAAACAATAAAATGTTTCAAGTTTCAAGTTTCAAGTTTTATTGATACACTCAGACAGTGGTTTACACTGTAACAAGAGGCAATTTACAAAACGCATATACAAGGCGGACAAGACAAATACAATTCAACATAATTAACTTATAAACAAAAACAAGTAAATACAAAATACACATCAATTCACATTAA
>MJUU01065412.1:90865-107539 GCA_002080025.1 Modiolus philippinarum | reverse complement strand
ACATAGGAACACTTTGTGGACACAACTCCTCTGAAACCATTGAATGAATTTTACTGAAATTTTGTAGGATTGTCAGGCACCATATATATAGTTGATCATATCCTTCCACCATTTTGATTCGACAAATTTCAAAGTTATGGGACTTCATCGGCTCAGCGCAAGCATACGATTACAATGAAAAACACTTTTGTTGGCACGCATCATGATGGACGGATATTCTACTCTGCTGATTTCCACGGGAATTACACACCCTGTTTTGCATGTCATTTTATAATATAGTACCTCCAAATTTACATGTACTTTGTAACACATTGCACTCCCACTTTTCTGCGGCGGCAGGGGACACATGGCTACGCGTAGCAATCTTGTTCCGTTCAGATATTCAGTATGGCCACCTGGGCCAATAATGTGTTTTGACTGGCTGAAATTTCAAAGATATTCTTGTCAATAACTACATAGCCGATGGAATTGTTTTATGGTGTGACTGATCCTTGACATGTCATCTACCAAAACTGTGTTCATGGTGCCAATCCGAAATCCACAATGGCTGCCTTCGTGGGACAAAGTTTAACATTGGACCCTATGGGAAATACTCCTTGGAAACGACTATGACAGTGGAAGCTAAACATATCCATAAATGGACCCTTGGAACTTACTCCAATGATCATTTTAGGCCATGATGTTGAAAATGACCTGAAGGTCAAAGGTCAAGGTCATACTTGACCTTTTTACCTTAGACCTTGTTATCTAAATAACTCAGAAACTGTAAAAGATACCTGATGAAAAGTAATTTGGAAAATATTCAGCTATTTAAGACACAACATTTTTGTAGTTCGGACAAATCAATTTCATGATCCCTGACCATTGCACTTTGAAAAATTTAAGTTGTAATAACTTGAATACCATAAAAGATAGCTGATGAAAAGTAATTGGGAAATTGTTCAGCTCCTTAAGATGCACCATTTTCATGATTCAATGAATTAAATTTGACGATATAGGAATTGTTGCTCTTTGAAAATTTGAAATTATTATTTCTCAAAAACCGTAAAGATAGTGGAAGAAAAGTAATGGGGAAAATGTTCAGCTCCTTAAGACACAACATTTTCATGATTTGGTCAACTCAATTCAATGATCCAATATAGGAATAATTGCTCATTGAAAATTTTAAACTGAATTCTTGAAAACCGTAAAATGAAAAGTAATGGGGAAAATTATCAGCTCCTTAAGACGCAATTTTTTCATAATTCGTTGAAATCAATTTCACGATCCAGTTTCTGAGTTATTGTCCTTTAAAAAATTTAACTTGTTATTACTCGGAAACTGATGAAAAGAAATTGGTAAAATGTTCAGCTCCTTACAATGCAACATTTTCCTGTTTAGGCATTGCTATTAGATGATCTAGTATAGGTGTTATTTCCCTTCGTATATTTCAAATTATTATTTCTTGAAAACTGTAAAGGATAACTGATTCAACTCAGAACTGTTTAGTAGAAGACATCTGAGATTTTCACCATTGGCCTCTGAGACACAAGACCTTTCAATTGTCCTTTGAATAATTGTGTTCTTTAATTTTATATGAACTGATATATCTCCACTTTTTCCTTTTCACTGAAAATGACAGGAGACAACTACTGTGGATTCATTTATTTTCTTGGGTACCAATTTTCGTTGTTTCAGAAAAAAATATAGTATCGAGGGTATTTAATTTCGAGGTTTTATTGTTTTCTCTTTACAAAGTAACCAAAAATGTGTATTTCATCGTGTACTTGATTTCGTGGTTTGCCTGTCTCCACGAAATTCACGAAAATTGGTATACCACGAAAAATAATGAATCCACAGTAAATGGGGGATGAGTTGGGGTATCCTTGGCATGACTTGCATGTATTTTATTCCTCATAAAAAGATAAGTTGCATGGTAATCCCTTGGGATCTTCCCTACACTCTGATACCAAAATTTAAAATTGTTTACGTATGCAAATTTAAACAAGAAAAAATTCAAAAATTAGTGTGATAAAATGAGCCTTATTAGAAAAATTATACATAATATATTTTCAAGTACTGTAATGATAGCTACAGTGGCAGGCAAATACTAGGGTTTGGAATTTTTTATGCTAACAATTTTTCTTGCTACATGCATGACATGGAAATGAGTAGCAAATCTTCAAGGAAATTTGCAAAAATCAGGATTGCTACTTATTTATGGCCAATGTAAGGCAGGAAGGATTGTAAATTCAAAGTATATCGTTTTATTTTTTATATATATATATATTTTTTTTAATTGTTTTCAGGACATAAAGATGTCTGGCATGGATATGCTGATATACTGATTGAAAAAAGTTCTGTCAAAGTGAGAGTCATTTCAGATGGGGATGAGGAAGAAAATTATGAGGATTATTCTGAACCTGCAGCTAAAGTGTTCAAGGGGGGTGATGGTGAACCACATCAACTGGGATCAGATGATGAAGATAGTTTTGATGAGTCCATGGACTTCAATGGCTCAATGTCAGTTGATGTAAGAAAGGGAAATATAAATGAAGCATTACCTCAGGCTTTTGCTCAGACAATTGTGAATGCATTCTGTGAGGTTAAGAAGAATCCCCATCTTTCTGATTATTATATTCCTTCTTTCCTTGCTACAGCTACAACTGTAACAGTGCATATGTACAACTGCAAAAGAGATAGGCTGTACAGTTCTGAAGATTTGCCAATATTTGATAAATCTGGCCAAAAACTCAATTTGGGCACCATTATTACAGTTTGGTTGTCACTAAATTTTGATAAACTTGCAAGAATAGTACCAGATGATGAATTTGTAAAAAGAAACATTCCAAAGTGCGGTTTTAGGGAAAAAAGTCAAGATTTATTTTATCTCTATCAAAATGAATTATCAAAACCTTTAAAAGATGCAGATAGAAAAAAGCCGATCACAAGAAAATTTGATCTGGCCAGTGAATTTGTCACTGTGAGGACAGACTATCTCAATGATATGGCAGACGCTTTACTAAATGTACAGACTTTATTTGAAAAGAGGGAAATTAAAACAGGTCAGACAAGTTCCTAAGTAAATGTTGGGAATTTGCTTTTAGGCAAGTTTTAGAAAATATCCTGTAGTAGTCTGATTTTAGGATGTTATTTCAATTCAGTGTACATAGTGTTATCAGATGCAAGTGTATATACATGTAATATATTATATGTTTTATATATGTATGATAACTCACTCACATACTTGCACATCTTGTAAAAGATCAAGACAATGGTTCTGCCAAACCAGATTGATATAGGTATTGTTGATCTTTATTCTTGAACATGTTAAATCAGANAACATGTTATAAATCGTATAAATCTTTAGCTTGTCCACTCAAGTGGGGGGGCTAATGCAGTCGCCCTGGCTTTGGCGTTCCACTTGGGCAAATTTTTTGGACTAGCTTTTATACGGGTCTATTCTTGCTTCTAGAATGAAATAGGATGACAAATTAAACTATATTTATTGTTATTATTAGCAAATGATGGACTAATTATGGTAAAAATATTTGGAATTTATAATTTATAAAATTTTCATCATTTTTCACTTATTTGGACTTGTCAATTTGTAGGGCAAAGTTTCTTGACTAGTTTTTTAAATGGGTCTATTCTTGCTTTCGAGAATGAAACAGGATGACAAAGTAAACTGTATTTATAGTTAGTAGCACATGACGAACTGTTTTAGGCAAAAATATTTGGAATTTATGATAAAATTTTCATTGTTTTTATTGATTATTTGGACTTTTTAGAATGGACTAGTTTTTAAATGGGTCTATTGCTTTCTAGAATGAAACAGAATGACAAATTAAACTATATATATTGTTATTTGCACATGGTGGACTAATTTAAGAAAAACATTTGGAATTTGTAATAAAATTTTCATTGTTTTGGCATGGAAAATATGTCAAGTGAGCGAGCTTTGCTTCCAACAGCCCATATCACTTGTTGTGATGTACTGTCAATGACTGTTTATCATTTCCTGGTACTCCAAACCTTATTAAATGCTGAAAGTGGCTTTGTAAAACTGGAAATCTGGATGTTGTCTTTGTGGCGTCACAATGTCACTTTGCTTATGACTTTATGATATGACTTGATTGCTCCAAAAATGCTGTTAAATTTTCATTTATGAAATGGGTTTTGACAGTAATTTTTATTACAGTAGGACACATTTTATCATTGCAGGTTAAATGCAACATTTGAACATTGATGGCAATATTAATTATACCCCCGCAAACGAAGTTTGGGGGGTATATAGGAATCACCTTGTCCGTCTGTCCGTCCGTCTGTCTGTCTGTCCGTCCGTCCCGCTTCATTTCCGGAACATAACTTTTGTACCACACTAGTAAACCTTTTTGGCTAATATAATCCATTTTTGGCTAATTTAACAGGAAAAGGCTAATTATAAGACAATTCTGGTTAAATTAGACATGTACAGTTATTTTAGCCAATTTCAATTGTATTTTCCATGTCTTCATTAAATTAGACATGTCACTGTAAAATTAGCCATGTCCATGTTAAATTAGACCTTTTTTGGTTATATTGAATACACATAACTGTTTTTTCTCATTCGTTTTAAACAAAAAAGGTCTAATTTAACATGGACATGGCTAATTTAACAGTGACAAGTCTAATTTAAAAGGGACATGGATAATACAACAAGAATTGGCTAAAATAACTGTGAATGCCTAATTTAAAGAAGATTTTGCTAAAAATTAGGTGTTTCATGTTAAATTAGCCAAAAACAGGTTACATTAGCCAAAAAGGTTTCCAAGTGCCAAAGCACCCTGGATTATCAAACTTGGTATGTGCATGCATCATGGGAAGAAGATGTGTCGCATACCAAAATTAGGTCACTATGACTTTGACATTGACCTTTGACCTTTATAATAGTAAAAACTGGTTCACTTCGTGTCCGGAGCAGAACTTTTGTACCGAAGCACCCTTAATTATCAAACTTGGTATGTAGATGCATCATGGGAAGGTAATGTTTTGCATACCAAAATTAGGTCAGTTTGACCTTGACTTTGACATTTGTAATAGTCTTGTGTCCGGAGTGTAACTATTGTATCATAGCATGTAGATTTATCAAACATGGTCTGTGAATGAATATGGGAAGGCGATGTGTCGCATACCAAAATTAGGTCACTGTGACCTTGACTTTGACCTTTATAATAGTAAAAACTTCTTCACTTTGTGTCCAGAGCATAAATGATGTATCATAGCACCTAGGTTTATCAAACATGGTGTACGGATGCATCATGGAAAGGCAATATGTCGCGTACCAAAATTAAGTCACTTTGACCTTGACCTTTGACCTTTATAATAGTAAAAGCCTGTTCACTTTGTTTCCGAATCATAGCACATAGGTTTATGAAACTTGGTTTGTGGATGCATCATGGGAAGATGATATGTCAGGTATCAAAATTAGGTCACTGTGACCTTGTCTTTGACCTTTCACCTCAATGATAGTAAAACCTTGCCCACTTTGCATCCAGAGCAAAACTTTTGTACCATAGCACCTAGGTTTATCAAACTTGGTATGTGGATGCATCATGACAAGGCGATGTGTTGCGTACCAAAATTAGGTCACTGTGATGTTGACTTTGACCTTTGACCCTTATAATAGTAAAAACTTGATCGCTTTGTGTCCGGAGTGTAACTGTTTCATCATAGCACCTAGGTTTATCAAACTTAGTATGTGGATGCATCATGGGAAGGCGATGTGTCGCGTACCAAATTTAGGTCACTGTGACCTTGACTTTGACCTTTATAATAGTAAATGCCTATTCACTTTTGTGTCCGGAGTGTAACTATTGTATCATAGCACTTAGGTTTATCAAAGTTGGTTTGTGGATGCATCATGGGAAGACAATATGTCAGGTACCAAAATTAGATCACTGTGACCTTGTCTTTGACCTTTCACCTCTGTGATAGTGAAACCTAAGTGCGGGGGGTATTAGTCTGGCTTTACCGACAACTCTAGTTTTATTTGTTTTTGCTACAAAAGAGGCTGGAAATTCTTCCAGTTTCTAGATGCATCATATATTATGATTTTTTGTGAAAAATTTCTGTTTTGCCAATTTTTGTCAGATATGTAAATTAAGGATGTTTTGACTAAAATCCACCTAAAAATCACCTCTTCTGAAGCTACTCCACTAAATTAAATTAAACTTTGATGGAATGGTCCTTGGTGATACCCTTTCAGAAGTCTTTTTCTAAAACCATTGAGTCAAATTAAATTCAAATTTCAACCCACTAGGAAACCAGGTAAGTCTCTAAATTATTTGACAAATATAAAATCCAAGATGGCAATCACCAGGAAACATAGGTTAACTAAGACCATACAGGAAATATGCTGAAAACAAGATTTTTTTTCTGAATCACTGCACCAGGTCTAATTAAATGACAGACATATTGCTCAGAAGGTGCCTACTAAGTGTTTGTCAATTTTTGGAATGGTTGATATCCAATATGGCCACCAGTGGACATAATGGATTCTGATTGGCTGAAATTTCAAAAATTTTCTTGTGAGAAATTGTAACACTAATGGAAATTTATTTTGGTTTTCAACATTAATCTTTTCAAGGTCCTGACCAAGTATGGTTACTTTTTGGACCAATTGAAAATCCAAGATGACCTCCACCTGGGAATATGGGTTAATTTAGAACCCTATTGGAAATATGCTAAAAAAAAATTCTCCAAACCAATGTGCAAAGTGGAGTTGGGTTTTGCAGAAATGCTGCTTGGGCTTTCTGACAAAGTGTTTTACATCTTGGGCAAAGTTGGAAATCCAAGATGGGCACTTAGGAGGCATGTTGGTCTGTAAGTGAGTGAAATTTTACAAATATCTTATGGGAAACTACAGAGCTGATGGAAGTTAAAGCAGTCATGAATGATATTGCAAAATCCTGACTGGGTGTTTTCTACTCTTTAGACCAATGGAAGATATGAGAATGTGACTACCAAGTAGTGATGGGCAATTGGTCAAAAATCATCATTGATTATCAGTTTTAATCGGAAACACTGAACCAATTGACTATCCATTATACCATCAGTTTATGAAATGGTTGCAAAATTAATTTTATCCACCACTTGATTTATCATGGAAGGCCATGGAAGAAATCATTACCAATATGTTTTTAATAAAATTGAGAATTAATAATGAGGGAAATGGAAAATTAAGTCAAGTTAGACCTAAATTGTACTTAAATGGGTATACACAACACTATATTCTGAATGAAAAGAAGAATTTTATCCCATTTTCTTTTTCCAATCAATTGTGATATTTAATATCAATTATTGGAATCAGTTACCCTCAACCGATCAACTTTCAGCTAGAGTTGATCATCAGCCCAACACTACTACCAAGGGATACAGTTTAACGTAGGACCCTATGGAAAATGTGTTAAAAAATCTACTTCTTCAGACCACTGTACCACATGGAATCAAAACTTGGTTCAACTGATGTATGAGGTCCAAGTGACCCAAGTGTTGCTGTTGAAGGCATTTGGAAATCCAAGATGGCCAGCATAGGACATAATGGGCTTTTATTGGCTGATTTTTTGTTAGCTCACTAAGCTGAAACAGAAAGCCATGTGAGCTATTGCCATCACTTGGCATCCGGCGTCCGTCGTTGTCCTCCCTAACATTTCACATTTTGATCATCTCTGAAACCACTGGGTCAATTCCAACCAAACTTCGCATGAATGATGTATGGAAGGTCCTTTACAAAGATTCCTCATTTCATGCTGATTGGTCAACTAACATGGCAGCCATCTTATTTCTGATTGGCCAATTTTCAAAAATCTTCTTCTCTAAAATTACAACGCCAAATGTTTTGAAACTTTATAGGGATGATGACTGGAAGGTCCTCTACATAGATTTCTCATTTCATTTTGATCAAGTGGCTAACATGAAGGCAGTGGCGGCATATACATATAGTAATGCATTGAACTCTATGGGAAATTACATTTTCACCTTCTTCCCTGAAACTGCTAAGCCAGTTCCAGTCAAACTTTGCATAAATGATGTATGGAAGGTCCTTCACAAAGATTCCTAACTTCCTACTGATTGGCCAACTAACGTGGCTGCCAGAGGCAATTTTGTTTCTGATTGGCCAATTTTCAAAAACTTCTCCTCTGAAACTACGAGTCAGATGTTTTGAAACTATATATAGGAATGATGAGTGGAAGGTCCGGTATATATCGATCCTCTACAGACATACTTTATTTTGTAATGATTAGGTGGCATATAGTTTTACATTAAACTCTATGGGAAATTGCATTTTAACCTTCTTCTCTATATTTCCTAGGCCAATTCTAGTCAAACTTTGTGTGAATGATGTATGGAAGGTCTTCTACAAAATTTTTTCATTTCGTGCTGATTGGTCAACTAACGCCGCCGCCAGAGTGAAATATATACACAATTCTCTGAAACTGGCAAGCCAATTCTAACCAAACTTTGCATGAATGATGTCTGGAAGGTCCTTCATGAACTGTTTGATTTTTAATGTTCTGCACATTAAACATAAATACAGTAACTGTAAGCAGACTACTGTTCACAGTGTAGATTTCTTTTGAACATGCACTAAATATACATGAACATTAAAAAATTGGGCCTGTTAGCCAGGTGAGCGATACAGGCTCAGGTGAGCGTCTAGTTTTTAATTTCTCCTCAATGATCCTTTCAAGTTCCCTATGAAATGTTGTATGGTAAAACTATTTATTAGCACAGTTCATGTAAGAAATCATTTACCAAATATGTCTTTTCCTTGCAAAACTAATTTCGGGTGGCAAACCTCTGATGTCACTGTCAGTTTTATGGGAGTTCGTATTGTCCTAGTTTTAGTTTTCGTTGTTGTATTCCTTTTTTAGCTCACCTAGCCCAAAGGGCCATGCGAGCTATTGCCATCACCTGGCGTCCGTCGTCCGTCTGGCGTTAGCTTTTCACATTTCAATCTTTTCCTCAGAAACCACTGGGCCAAATGGAACCAAAAAGGTATATTGGAAAGTCCTCTAAAAATTGTATTCTTGGTTCGGATCAGACATTCTACATGGCCGCCAGGGCCAGTAATATGTTTTGATTAGATGAAATTTCAAAGATCTCCTTGTCAGAAACTACGTAGTTGATGGAATTGTTTTCTGGTGTGAATGATCCTAGAAAGGTCCTATCCAACTTGTGTTCATGGTGCCAATCTGAAATCCAAGATAGCCGCCATTGTGGGACAAAATTTAATGAAATACGCTTGAAGATCTTCTTGGAACGACTATGACAGTTGAAGCTATACATATGCAGAAATGTTCATTGAAAAGTCCTTAATAAATTCTGTGTTCTTGGTGCCAATCTGAAATCCAAGATGGCTGCCACTGCAGGACAAAGTTTAACATTGGACCCTATGGGAAATACACTTGAAGATCTTCTTCTTGGGAACGACTATGACAGTTGAAGATAAACATAAATGTTCACTGAAAGGACCATAACAAAATCTGTGTTCATGGTGCCAAGTGGCATCCAAGATGGCCGCCACCGCAGGACCAAGTTTAACATTGGAACCTATTTGAAATACACTTGAAGATCTTATTCTTGGAAACAACTGTGACCATTGAAGCTAAACATATCCATAAATGTTCATTGAATGGTCCTTTACAAAGATGGCTGCCACCCCCGGGACAAAGTTAAACAATGGACCCATGGGAAATGCACTTGATGAACTTCCTCTTGGAACTGACTATATGACAGTTGAAACTATGTTCTTTGAAAGGTCCTTAACAAAATCTGTGTATGTCATCTGAAATCCAAGATGGCAGCCACCACTGGACAAAATTTAACATTGGACCCTTTTAAAACAGGAAATACTTCTTGGAAACGACTATAACAGTTGAAGCAAAACATATCCATTGATGTTCATTGAAAGGTCCTTAACAAATCTGTGTTTATGGTGCCAATCCCAAATTAAAGATGGCTACCACTGTGGGACAAAGTTTAACATTGGACCCTATGGGAAATACTCTTGAAAATCACCTTGGAAATGACTATAACAGTTGAAGCTAAACATATTAATAAACGTTCATTGGAGGGTCTCTTACCAAAATTTTTCGTTCGAGATGCCATTCTGAAATCCAAGATGGTCGCCACCGCGGGACAAAGTTTAACATTTGATCATGTTGAAAATACACTTGAAGATCATCTTCTTGGAAACAAGTATGACAGTTGAAGGGAAACATACCCATAAATGTTCACTGGAGGTCCTCTACCAAAGTTGTGTTCGTGGTGAAATCCGAAATCCAAGATGGCCAACACTGAGGGACAGAGTTTGACATTGGCCCCTTTGGGAAAAACACTTCAGGATTTTGTGGAAAATTGGACAAAGTTTTACATAGGACGCTTTTGGAAATATACTTGAAGATATTCTTGGAAACGGTAATGAAGGTCCTTAAATGTTTACTGGAAGGTTCTCTACCAAAACTGTAATTTTGATGCCATTTGGACTTCCAAGATGACCACTGTGGAACATTGTTTATAATTGGACCCTATATGGGAAGTACACTTAAAGATCTTGGAAATGACTTCCACATTGGTCAGTTTAGAATCAGGTGAGCGATACAGGCTCAGTTGAGCCTCTGGTTTGATTTCATATTTGTGTTTAATTCTTTGTTGATAATGGTCTAAAGTGTGGATGTATGATTTTTTAGAACTATAAATGTATGATTTCAGTAATCTTCTCATTCCATTTATCTCATGTGGCATTACAGGAAATTTTGTTATGGGCATATTTTCAAATTTGGATATTGATCAGCTTATAATTAGGTGGGTAATACAGGCTCAGATGAGCCTCTAGTTGTAATTTTCATCTGTGCTTTGATGCAGCTTTTCATTGCATTCCTTATTTCAATGGCAATGTATTCTGTTAATATAGGTGTCAAAGATGCCAATTTCCAATTTTGTTAAAGACTCAATTATTATTCATATGATGATTGTTATATCAGTGACATTATTGCAACCCTACTCATTTGATGTATTTGAGTTGATGAACTTACTATGTATTATACTATAGATATGGAATTACATTGATTTTTTAATACTATTTTAAAATGTTTGCATTTGATGTATTTGTATTCATTAACTTAATTTTATTGAATTGTTATGTATGATACTTCAGATTTTGAATACACTGATTTTTGGGAAGCTTCTGCTTCCCTAAGTCATCATGCTTGTAGCCAGACCCACTACCAAAAACTATATACTGCTTATTAAAACCGTTCCTCATTTCAAGACTAAAAACAAGAAGGTTAAATCTTCAGATGTATGCACATTCATCTTGCATCTTCATAAATCTGAAGTTCTTTAAAAAGCAGTCAGTCAGTGGATCTATTTTGTGTAGAAGGTGTATGAATATTGCCAGATATAGGCAATAGAATACCGAAGGAAGAGTTTCAGAAAGGCATAATCCGTAGACAAGGCAAAATTTGAAACACAGAAATGGAGAAACCACAAAAAGACAAGGAGACAATATAAAACTAAAGAAAAAAGCAAACAGAAGACAAAGAAAACACGAACAAGATGACACAGAAACCAAAGAACTTGCAATGTGAACCCACACAAAAAACCGGGAGGGACATCAAGTGCTCTGGAATGGTAAGCATGTCCTGCTCTGTCGACGGCATCTGTCACATTATAAGTGGGAATGTCTGGGGAAAGGCAATTCTGTGGAGTGTCAAATCCATTAAGACGAGAAATCTAAATAAAGATGTTGAGTCTCATTTGTGAGATCGAAACATTGTAATGATCTATCAAATCATGATGTCAGCCATAGAATTATTAACAAAGGCTGAACATAACCCTGGCTAAGTAGCTTCTGTGATAGCAATTTTGCTCTGTTTAGAAAGTCACTATACCAATCACATGCATGTGAGTAGCGAATTAACTGTGAAACGTATACACGAATTAACTTTGAAACATATACACCATAAGCTTGAGATGTAGGTATATTACTACTAAGAAAGGGAAAATTCACAATTGGAAAGTCAAAATCATCACGTTTGTCATACAGCTTAGATTTCAATCGTCCGTTGTCAATATATAAGTATAAATATAGGTATGAAGCAGAGGAAGATGTTTTCGTGGTCTCTTTAATTTCAAGTTCATTATGGTATATACGATGTAAGTAGTCCTTAAAGTTAGGATTATTGATAGAAAATACATCATCTATATAATGACAGCTGAAATTAAAGGACTGGGCTAATTTCTTCTCTTTTCTTTGCGGCAGATCTTGTAAGAACTTTGCTCCATACGAATGCAGAAACAGATCATCTAACAGTGGCGCACAGTTTGTCCCAATAGGAATTCCAACTGTCTGTTGAAAACATCCTCCAAATTCGACAAATATATTGTCGATTAAATTATTCCAGCATGCTAACAACATCAGCCTTGGAGTACTTTTTGGTGGAATTAGTGTGGTTCCTGACGAAGTAAGCCTTTTCTTTACCTACAACTAAGTTGGTGTACTTTTTTAGCCTTTTTAGCTCACTTGGCTGAAAGCCATGTGAGCTATTGCAATCACTTGGCGTCCGTCGTCCGTCGTCGTCCGTCGTCGTAAACATTTCACATTTTGATCTTCTCCTCTGAAACCACTGGGCCAAATCCAACTAAACTTTGCATGAATGATATATGGAAGGTCCTTTACAAAAATTCCTCATTTCGTCTTGATTGGTCAACTAACATGGCCGCCAGAGGCAATTCTTGTTTCTGATTGGCCAATTTTCAAAAATCTAATCCTCTGAAACTACAAAGCCGAATGTTTTGAAACTTTATAGCAATGATGACTGGAAAGTCCTCTACAAAGATTCCTTATTTCGTATTGATCGGGTGGCTAACATGGCGGCAATGGTGGCACATAGGTTTACATTGAACTCTATGGGAAATTATATTTTCACCTTCTCCCCTGAAACTGCTAAGCCAGTTCCAGTCAAACTTTGCACGAATGATGTATGGAAGGTCCTTCACAAAGATCCTCATTTCGTGCTGATTTGTCAACTAACATGGCCGCCAGAGGCAATTCTTGTTTCGGATTGGCCAATTTTCAAAAATCTTCTCCTCTGAAACTACAAAGCCGAATGTTTTGAAACTTTATAGGAATGATGACTGGAAAGTCCTCTACAAAGATTCCTCATTAAACATAAATAAGCAGACTACTGTTCACAGTGTAGGCTTCCTTTGAACATACACTAATTATACATGGACATTCAAAAATGGGCCTGTTAGCCAGGTGAGCGATACAGGCTCAGGTGAGCCTCTAGTTTAGTCCAGAAGCATTGGTGAATAAGATCACGGATGACGGATTTTGTTGTGTGGGAGGGTAGTGTATAATGTAGAAAAGTCAAATGTTTTTATACTGCTGCAATAGGTAAGGCTATCAGAAGATAGGTATTTAAGTAAGTCTTTTGAGTTCTTAAGAATCGACATCTGATTTACACCAGTTGTGGAGTATACCTTGTCATGGTAACTTTTCAAACCATCCTTGACTGCGGTTAGTAAAGACGTGAGGAGTATTGCAAGGGACTTGGTGGTGAATTTGGCAGACCCAGCGATGTACCTCTGTTTGTATGGACACTTATGTAGCTTTGGTATCCAGTATATTGAAGGGAGGTTACTGTTGTCGTCACTCACAGTAACGCCAAAGGAAGACAATACTGATATGTGATTATTAATGATATCTTCCTTGGGTATCGTAGTTAGTGTGTAAGTGGGGTTGCCAGATTCATCATCCATACCCATCTGCTTGATAAGACAATCAATGTAATGTCTTTTACAGACAAACACGATGTTTTTAGGGGCTTTGTCAGCCGGTACAATGACATAGTTGTCATGAAGGTCGGACAACCTTTTCACAACTTGGGGATTGTCAAAGATGCTAGCCGAATTGGAAAACAGACATTCGGAGCCATCGAATGCGACTTTATCGATCTTATCCAGTCTGAAAGTGTTTCAACTGGTTCCCTCTCCAGATGAATAGTGGGCAAAGGGAGGCAGTCGAATTCTTTTTGTTAGCAAATTATTTCTTAGATTTTAATTTGGTACCAAGGAAGCTTCCTATCAGCTGCTTTGTAGCTTTGATTTATTAAATCCGTTTTTATACAACTGCAAATTTTATGGTATGGGTCTGTCGTCATGGTCAACATCGTCCCTCTGTAGACAGGTTCGTTTCCGCTCAATAACTTTTGTTCTAGTTAACCCATCCTTCTCATATTTTAACACAATGATCCTTGAGATAAAATGAAGGTTGGGATTGATAATGGGGGTTCTGGCCCCTGCAGCTTCAGAATTAGGGGCCAAAAAGGGTTAAAAATGGCATTTTTTATATTTTTTGATGTAGAACGTTCAATATTCATCTGATTTTGATGGGTTTTTTCATTCAATTCCTTTTTGTACTTCTGTGGTTTCCGAGATAAAAGGAGTCAAAAAAGGGGTCAATTTTCAAAATTTGAATTTTTTTATTTTTCATCCGATTTCGATGATTTTTTCCCAAAATGTTCATCTTAATGAGTGTTTTAAGTAACATTAAACTGATTTTTTCTAATATTTATAATTTTCGAGATAATAGGTATGAAAGATTTGCCGCTGGATGTTAAACAAACAACAATCAATCAATCAAATTTCACCTTTTTCCCGAGTACATAGAATTTTTATTTTTCATCCATTTTTGTTGGGGTTTGTTTCTTTGAATTCCTCGTTAAGAGTGCTTTCGGTAATATGCTAATGGATTTTTTTATATCTCTTAAGGTTTATGATATACATAGGATCAAGCATAGTGGAATGAGTCAAATTTCGCTTTTTTCCTGAGTACATAGATTATTTTTTTCCTGAATACATAGAATATTTTTCATCCGATTTTGATGGGGTTTGTTTCTTTGAATTCCTCTTCAAGAGTGCTTTCGGTAGTATGTCAACGGATTTGCTCTAATGGCTTCCAAGATGCATTGGGTCAAACATAGAATGAGTGAAATTTCTTTTCTTAAGTATATGGATTTTTTATTCTTCATTAGATTTTGATGAGGTTTGCTATGTTGAATTCCTCATGAAGAGAGCTTTCAGTATGATGCAAACAGATGTTTTCTATCTCTTACAGTTCCCGAGATACATGGGTTCAAACAAGCAGATTATTGAGATAGCCAAATTCAGATGGTTTCTCGTGTCGACATGCTGCGGTCGTATTTGCTGCACTTTGCTAAATCATTTTTTAACCTATTTTAAATATTTTTCAGATATTTGTCAAATATTCCTTTGTCAATTTTATACTCCCACTCAGAGATTGGGACTATACTGGATCACACTTGTTCATTCATTGATATGTCTGATCATCTTGTGTACACAACTAGAGTTCATATTAATGGGTCCATCATTAAGAAGAAAGTCTTCCCCAAACCCTAAACCCATATCTGGCAATAGTGTTCTAGGAATGAAGTCAGGTTTCTTAGTCTCATGCCTGAAAGCGAAATAACGATGGTAAGACCTTGGCTTTTTGTGTGATGCTCTATAACAAACAAAATTATTAACTTAATATAATAATTTATGATATGAGAATTATTTCAGATGCACTGGCTGCAAAACAGTTATCTTCAGTGCCCATGATGATGTGATGAACATTTACAAGCCTTGCTATCCATCTTCCTAAAATACTGATGGCAAAGCATTCCCTAACAGTTGGTTATGTTGAATGCCCATGATAGTCTTTATTTCTGACCAAAAATATGAAAATATCGTAGAAACAGTGGATAACTGCCAAAACAAGTTTAAGGTGAGATGTTACTGGGAAACATCACAATACGAGTTACCCCCTTTGTATGTTTGCTCTTGATTCAACCATTGAAACCACACAGCTCAGTCACTTGACCTTTTTATTTCACATTTAAAAAAGATGGTTGACATAAAACGTTTCCTTGATAGTTGTTTTTCATGATAAATAAATAATATATAATAGCTGAAAATTTGATACTCTGGTCCTTCTTAAGGTATACTGGCCCTAACAATGTCAGTATATAAGTTGACAAGAATAATCTGCTGGCTAAAAGGGATGCTTACCAAAGACTGTACTGGCCCTGATATAAAATTACTAGCCTCCGATTATTTTGCAGAAACTAGTGAATAACTATGACAAAATGTGTATATGTCATGTATGTATTATAAATTGTGCGATGTCATTGTAGTTAATAACATCAAGTTTTTAAATTTTTTATCATGTTATGGATGTTCACAGGTATAGCGAAAAAAGATGTTCCGTGACCTAAATAGATCTTTTTATTTGTGGATTCTGTATGACCTGTGATTTTATGTAGGTACCAATGGCAACTTTGACTTTCAATAATTTTTGACAAAATAATGGATGTATTAACTTGGACAGACTTTGCTAAATCGATATAGAATATATGGTTTGTCCGGCTAACTCCTCCTACAGTTTTTGAGCTAGACCTTTTATATTTTGTAGGCAGTTAGTACCTACACTGAAGGTGTGCATATTATATGGAATCTGACTTTCAATAAATTTTGACAAAATTATAAATGCATGAACTTAGGCAGATTTTGTTAAATCCATATAGGATATATAGTTTGTCTGGCTTACTCCTCCTACATTTTTTTTAGCTAGACCTTTTATATTTT
>MJUU01065412.1:67609-82612 GCA_002080025.1 Modiolus philippinarum | reverse complement strand
AATATGTCAAATCTTTATTTTTCATCGGATTTCGATGGGATTTTTTTCTTTGGATTCCTCTTGATATAAGCTTTCAGTAGTATGTCAACAGATTTTTGTAGCTCTTACTGTTTCGGAGCTACAAGGGGTCAAAGGGGCCAAAATTGCAATTTTTCTAAATGTGTCATATCTTTATTTTTCATCAGATTTCGATGGATTTTTCTTTGAATTTCTATGGATGTAAAGTTTTAGTTGATAGTACATATTTTGCATAGCTATTACCGTTTTTTATCAGTAAGTAATCAAAAGGGTTTTTCCCTATTTTGTTTCTAGCTAATAACTGTGTCTAGCTTCTTTTTGTGTCCATCTAATTATTGTGTCAAGCTCTTTACTGTGTCCACATTCACTTTAAACTACTTTTGTTGAAATTTCAGTGGGCGACATGCTGCGGTCGTATCATGCTGCGCTTGGCGTAGCCCTTTATTCATTATTTGGTAAAATGGAAATAGACGTAAAATTATTACAATTTTGATAATGATCAAAAAGGTTTTTTCTCAAATGTGTATTAAATGTCCTGTTGTCATTCACAATTTGTAAATCTATTTCCTGCGTTGGCAACATATGACCGTTACGGTTATTCCATTGATTTGAGTTTAGTGTTCCATGTTATTTAAAATAAGTAGGGGTTATCTGGGGCGGACAATAAGTGATAGTCATAGGTTGGTACTTCTGTACGTTCTATTCAGTCTAAAGCTCTAGATATATGAAAATCGGATTTTTAAAGAACAATTTGACACCACTTAAAATAATCGACCATCATAATTCTTGGGCTCACTGATATACTACACAGCATCAATAGATGTGAAAATGAAATGATATCAATAAACGATCAAAAAAAAAAATTCAACCCAAACAGTGTAAATCATCCACACTAAACAAAATCTATAAAATTAAAAGCTTTGTTTAGAGTTTAAAGATAGGATTTCATAAAAATCAATTTACAGCTTCTTAAACTAGAATTTGTTTTAATTATCCTGTTTTGGGTAAATTCTAAGAATTATGTAGCTGTAAACGTTTACAGGTGATTCGCTGAAACTCCACAATGGGATGAAATTTACAACTGTGGATCGAGATAACGATGTTCTGGCACATGGTAATTGTGCAGTATTATATAATGGAGCATGGTGGCATCAGGCATGTCATTATTCTAATTTGAATGGGAAATATCTTGCCGGTCACCATTCATCTAGTGCTGATTGGATCGAATGGTATCATTGGCATGGTTATTCGTACTCATTAAAGACGTCGACTATGATGATAACAAGGATATAAAAAAAATCAAAAATAATGTTTTGTTTTGTTTCACTGGAATGACTCAGTCCTTCAGTGGGTTGCATATTTCTGTATCTGCTAGAAGTATTGTTTTCTCAAGTACAACTTATGAAACACTGGTTACTCAAAAAGGCTACTTAAACCAGGGTATGTTACCCATAAATTGAAGTTATCAGTGCAGAAATGTTACGGTCGACATCACAATCTTATGGGCCGCTCTGGGATACTAGTATTTGTTTTCCGGGAAGTAACAAATCTTTTTCTTTAAAACTTACTTATTTTTAGCCGAGTTGCGACGAAGTCGAACTCGGCTTATAATTTGATGAATTGTGTCTGGGCGTCCCGCTGTCCGGGCGTCCGGGGGTCAACTTTTGGTTTCCGCATTATATCTTGAGAACAACATGTCATATCTAAATGAAACTTCGCACAGACATGAGTTATGATTAGAGAAATATCCCTATGGATTTTTAGGTTTGTGCAACAAAGGTCAAGGTCACAAATTCTAAAAATAGAACAAAAATTTGACTTAGTCGTTTCCACACAATATCTCCAGAACAACATTACACATCCAAATGAAACTTGGCATAGACGTGAGTTATGATTAGAGGAGGAACCCTGTCGATTTTGAGGTCTGTGCAACAAAGGTCAAGGTCACAATTTCTAAACATGTAACAAAAATTAAACATTTCAATAAAGCCTAAAATCACATGTTCGGTATTATTTTATAACAAAAATAGCTAAAAAATGTATTGTTCATACAAAAGTAGTTTTTTATATTGCTAGAACATGTAAATTGATTTTATAGTCCTAATTATGTTCACTAACACAATTTTTTGGGGTGTCAATAACTTAAAAATTAGATAGAATGAAAAGTCAGAATTAAAAAAAAGGGAGGTAATAAAACTAAGGGAGGTAATCAATTTAAAATGAAGAAGTGTTCAACATGTTCAATATTACTTAAAGTTTTTTGCAATGTCCAGTAAAAATAAAATCTTAGATAAAAAAAAACATTTGTTTTTGTAAATTATTGATTTCAGCAATACATATTACCTGAAGTATAAGGGGAACCCCTGCTCAATTTTTTTTGAATGGTGGTCTGAAATGGGTTGTTATGGATAGTGGAGCTTTCAGTTGCAATGGAAACCAAACCAAAACACTGGATCTTTGAAAAAAGTGTTCTGTTACATATTTTCCGTCACAATATAAATTAGATTAAAAGGGAACCCCTGCCAATTTTTTTTTTGTATGAAAGGGGGAATCTGAATGTTTTGATTTCAGCAATACATATTACCTGGATTATAAGGGGAACCCCTGCCCAAATTTTTTTGAATTGTAGTCTGAAATGTGTTTTAATGGATAGTGGAACTTTCAGTTGCTATGGAAACCAAACCAGAAGATTGAATCTTAGAAAAACAGCATTCTGCTACACATTTTTCTTCACAGTTTTAAATATTTGTATAAACTAGATAATAAGGGGAACCCCTGTCAAATCTTTATTTTGAACGGGGGACTTTGAATGTTTTATAGTGGAGCTTTCAATTGCAATGGAAACCAAACCAAAACACTGGATCTTTGAAAAAAAAAAGTGTTTTGCTACATATTTTCCGTCACAATATAAATTAGATTAAAAGGGAACCCCTGCCAATTTTTTTTTTTATGAAAGGGGGAATCTGAATGTTTTGATTTCAGCAATACATATTACCTGGATTATAAGGGGAACCCCTGCCCAAATTTTTTTGAATTGTAGTCTGAAATGTGTTTTAATGGATAGTGGAGCTTTCAGTTGCAATGGAAACCAAACCAAAACACTGGATCTTTGAAAAAAAGTGTTCTGCTACATATTTTCCGTCACAATATAAATTAGATTAAAAGGGAACCCCTGCCATTTTTTTTTGTATGAAAGGGGGAATCTGAATGTTTTGATTTCAGCAATACATATTACCTGGATTATAAGGGGAACCCCTGCCCAAATTTTTTTGAATTGTGGTCTGAAATGTGTTTTAATGGATAGTGGAGCTTTCAGTTGCCATGGAAACCAAACCAGAAGATTGAATCTTAGAAAAACAGCATTCTGCTACACATTTTTCTTCACAGTTTTAGATATTTGTATAAACTAGATAATAAGGGGAACCCCTGCCCAATTTTTTTTGGATAGTGGTCTGAAATGGGTTGTAATGGATAGTTGAGGTTTTAGTTGCCATGGAAACCAAACCAGAACGCTGAATCTTTCAAAAAATAATTCTGCTTCACAATTTCAGAAATATGTATAAACTAGATTATAAGGGGAACCCCTGCCGTTTTTTTTTGAAAAAGGGGGGGGGGGGCTTGGAATGTTTTGATTTCAGCAATATGTATGTAACCTGGATTATAAGGGGAACCCCTGCCCACATTTTTTTAGAGGTGGTCTGAAATAAGTCGCAACGGATAGTGGAGATTTTGGTTGCTATGTATACCAAACTAGAAAACTGCAATTATTTGAAAAAAGGTATTCTGATACACACTTTCAATTTCAGCAATAATAAAATAAAAAAAAATTGATTTTAAAGTGAGAACCCCTGCCCAAAGTTTTTTTTGGAAAGGAACTTGGAATGTTTTAACTTTTAGTCAAGTTAGGACAAAGTCAAACTTCCTCAAAAGTTCCATTATAAATCTCTGATTGAAATAAAAGAATTTATATGCTGATATGCAACTATTTGCCTATCCGATGATGTACTTATGAAAATAACAAATGTTCGCAACTCGGCTTTCGCACCTTTGGTGCGTTTTCTGAATTTTTCTCTACTGTATTAGACTTTACTACAGTTAATTGACATGTTCATTGACTGCGGGTGTCATATTGGAAGCAGGGGATGCTTATATACACTACCGATGCACATGATTTCAACCATGGTTTGAATTAGGGTCCATGCTGATCATTTATGTTTGTCTCAATTTTTCTTTTCTGTGCCGTGCATCTGTGATGTCTTTGTTTCTTGATGTTTCCTATGTTGCAAATGACTTTGGATTGTTCTTTTATTAACTGACGATTTGGTTCTCCCTTACTTGTAACAACGAACATTTTTGTAGTATAAAATAACAATTATTAAGAGGATATCTTTGTTGATAAATCGTAGTGCCCAGAGCATAGCATTAACCCGTTACATCCTATTAGAATCGAATCGAAATAAATAACAGGAACATAAAGTGCCAGTGCGTGGTAAAAAAAGGATAAATATATGGCTACTGCTAATCAATTTGTATTACTCTAAGTCTAAGTTTTTTTCGTCAATTAAATTCCTTCGGTATTCTACTGTCCTTGTTTTAAAATATAGCAAACCAGTTGTCCTGTAGGAGGATTTAAAAGTACACTTCAAGTCAATAAATTAAGATGAATACATATAGATATTATATAGATATTAAACGAGACTTACCCTAGATGTTCTAATCTTCTGCTGGAGGTAAAACTAAATGTCTATCAAGGCCTTGAAATAACAAAGCAATATCCGCAGTATTCGTATCGTTTTCGTTTCATATGTAGCGGACTTGAATTTTGGCGCCTTATTAAGTTTCACTTTTTGAAAGCTTAAAATTTTTATTTTTGATTGTAAAGTATTTTTTGTTTTTTTTTCGTCAGGACACTTCATTATTTAAACATTAAGAAATATTTTCTTTAAAGTTAATTTTCATTCACAGCATGTTTCACCTTGATAAAATATTTTGTTTTCATTTTTGTTAACATCTTTTTACAACTTGGATTTTTATTGGTCAGTTATTTGGTCACTCAATCAAAACGTGTCCTTTAAGTAAGACTAATTTCATTGGTTGAACAAGAGTAAAAAAGCGAGTAATTTGTGACTCACGTTTTCTTTCGGCCATTGACTTGTGTAAGGTCTAATGCTCCTCTCTAACTATTCATACGGTAGACAAATCCCTTTAGTTTTTGTACGGTCTAAAGGTCGATTTCAATACCTGTTTGTTTAATTTTTATAAATATCCAAAAATGTAGTGTTTAGGCTTATATACTTTTTATCCCATATTCTTTTAGCCACCACAGCGTGTTTCTTTTCCATGTTCGGTTTTTCATTAATTCATTCATAGATCCAACATGTAATTTAAATCGGTCACCCTACACTTTAAAATACACAACGTGTGTCGGTCTACTCGATTAGTGACCAGGTAACTGAAATTTAATTCATGATTTATGATTTAAAGTGTCCTGAAATTAAGACAAATCAATAAATTGCATTTAAAACTTAAATATCATAAAGTGACAATTATTTTCTAGTCATTTAATTAAATAATATTTTTTCGATCTTTTATATATTTTTTGGTGCTTAAGATTTAAAAATCTTCTTTACAATATATATTGAATATATATTTCTTTAATTGTTATAAATGGCTCAAGTTTAAGTATATAAAGTATCTGAACTTTAACAGTGTTTGGAATTTATTCTCTGATGAATTAATCACGGATCCCAGAGGAACGGACATATCCTAGACACTGAACAAAGCACATTACTTGACATACGTCGTTTGCATTTGTGGAAAGGTTTCGGTTTATAGTTTTCTGGTTTTTGGTTGAGCTGTTCAATTCTAGGCACATACTACTTGTGACCGAAGGGACAGTGACACACAGACACCGGACTTCACGGTTACACATAGTTAAGCAATATTTCATTTTTATATTCATGAGAAAAAAGTATATATTTTGTACATGAACTTAATGATGGTGATAATAAATTCTACATAATCACCTGCTTATAGTTAACTTGCTATTGTAGATATAACATCACATGTAAGAAGACAACATTTACTTTCCTCACCACCGGGACCGGAATCGATTCCATGGGACATATCTTGCTGGTAAGAAGGTGGCAAAATGTTTTTTTAAAACTTAAGTAGCACAGATAAACTGACTGTAGGACTAATACCAAAATAACTATACATTTGGTTCCTGCAGATGAATATTTCAAAAACTTATTTCCCTTCAGTGTTGATCAAATTAAACATTTGGCAGAACAATATATATATAGATAACACCACAAGACTCCTTTCATTTTCATATTTTATCCACTAGAGCATGAAGAGATACTTGAATGTTTAAATTTTAATTGCAAAGCTTACACGGGAAAACATGGAGTTTTATCGAATATGAAAATTAATCAAATCATTCAAAACTGGTTTAAACTTGACATATCATTACAGTAGAGAAATGCTGATAGAGGACAAGTAACCAAACGAATCAATAGAAACAACAAAATGCCGAGGTCGCTGTGATTTCAGTTCAGTTTAATTTTTCTTATTAAATTAAGATTATTTTCCTTTTGATTTATCATACTTCACTTGAAACAAAGACTTCACTTGAAACAAAGGGAAAGCTTATAAGGCATTTGGTATTCTTTTTAACAAAAGTATTCCAAAAATTCCAATTATATAAATCTGAAACCTTTTACAATAACAATAATATTATACCGAAGCCACTCAAAATTAATACTACGTTTAGACGTTACTTTCAAAAACGTTTTTGATGTACATTCGTTCCGTATTACGTGTAAACGCAAAGTTACAGATATTTAATAAATGATACGTATTAGTTTGATACGCATCGAATGCGAATCAATTGAGTCTGTAAGTCTTGTCATGTGGCAGCAAGAAATTACGATGAAAATGCTATTTAAAAAGTTTCCAACCAAAATATGACGGTGCAGGATTATGACGTTAAATTTTTTTGTTTGAAACGTCATAAGTTTTTGTTAAAAATGCAATTTTCGGGTACCCGAAAGTTCCAAAATTTAAAGAGACTTACAGACCCTATTCGAATTACGTTTCGGCATATTCCTATTATTATTTTCCATTGTTGCATTTATACTGATTTCAGCAGTCAAAATATTACTCCAGGGAAAAATGTTCAAGTCATTCTTTGGTTGGAACTGAAACTGAAAGCCCAAGAAGTATGGGTCTAGCACACTTTCGATACTCCTGTAATAAGGAGCCAAAGATGCAATGCTATTACCCAAACCAGGTATGTGTAGTAGCAAATATGATCAAAGTCTTGTGAATCGAAACTGGTACATTTTCGTTCTCGAATTAATGGACACTTCTTTTTTCTTCCCGATTTCAAGATATCATATTCAAATGCAGTTCCCATTATTTGTCCCCCTTCAACCTTTGAACTTTTATATCCATTGTCGGGGCTTTTTCCAGTTACTTGATCTTCCGTGTGTTTGTATCTTATGCGAATTGAAATAATTGTCAAAACAACAGCACTAACATTGCCAAGCATCTGGCTTGTAACGTAGATTTCTAAAATAGAAACTTCCTCGGAATTCACAGGAAGTGAATCTTTTATTGATGTGAAGAAAACAGCAGACGTGAGAAATAAAGCAGTACACAAACCTGTGCGTTCACCGCTCCCAGTTGGCAATTTAAAAACCAGCACAGTAAGAAATGATATCAATACACACGGCACAATAGTATTCATGATGTCAAACAGAACTTTACGTTTCAGCGTAAATGGAAATGAAATGACCTGATAACTAACATTTCCGTAGACTTTGTCGGTAGTAATGGTTTCTTCTGTTTTGAAATACCATTCGGAGCTCTCGGAATAAAAACTCAAATCGATTCCCTTGTTTGTAACTTCAAAAATAACATCTTGGCTAGTATGTACCCACATTCCAAATTCAAATCCACACTTTTGAGTATCAAAAGGATAATCTTGTATGCTTATAGAAGATGACATTTTATATATACCAAATCCCCAAGCAGTTACATTTCCGTCAAAATTTACTTCAGCCAAAATGTCATCAATACCAATTTTTAGTTCAAACGATCTCAGTAAATAAATATCAGGTTTCCATATTTTTTCAACTGGCAAAAATATTTTTGTGGTGCCTCCATATGATTCGGGAAGCCATTCAAGCTGAAAATCTGTCCACTCAATTTTTACATAAGCTCTAGAAGTTATGGTTTGTTCCCGTAGGTTGACCTCTTCGAAGGCAAGAATATACATGCAAATTCTAACAACAAGAGGCTGCACATCACGTTGTGATATTGGTATGATGTATGAGTTATATCCATTAAAAATGTCCCTGTGAAGTTTTCTCTGTAGTTTAATTTTTTCATTATTTTTTATTTCAAATCCATGTATTTTTACAAATGACAAATAAAATGCTGCGTAACAGAAAATGAACGTTTTGGTACAAACCATTATTTAGATGTGACGAATAAAACAGAATCATCATTAGAAACATTTTCTAACTCGTCAGTTGCAAACAAAGTAGTTAATAAGAGGGGGACAAGGGGGTTAACTGTTATTGTGTTATTGGGTAAAATTGATTCTCTTATATTTGTTATTGTAATGTCCAGTTCCCTGTTATATTTGAAGAATCAGTAGACTGTTGTCTAGAAAATTCCAATTTCCTGTTATCTGTTAATAGAAATATCAATTTGGTGTTAGGCTGTTATGCCCCCTTGCTCCCCTCTTATGATAAATATCACCTTGCTAACTGGGGATTAATATAATATTCAATGCTAATCCCCAAACTGGAAAATAAATGTCAAAAAAATTCTCATATTTTATTTTGATAAATGTGACCGATAATCCTATGGGTGTTCACATATCATGCATTTAACACATTAAAGTCAAATATAAAACTAGTATGTCAATTGTTCTATGGACAAATCAATAGATAATCCCCAAAAGACTCATCAATGATCTTTTTTCCTCAAATATTATGCAAAAGTTAAGAAAAGATTAACTGTCATTCGATTTTTTTAGTTCCTATAGCAAATTATATTATCAGAAAACTGTTTGTCTTAGATTCCTGGGACTCTCATCATTATTTGATTTTCGATTTATGTCTAGTGAGCGATAATTCAGATATAAGGATTCATGAACAAAAACTCAAAGCATATTTGTCAAACTCCAAACAATCAACTAACCAATGAAGAAAGAAACAAATATTATTGCAAATTCATCCCAAAATAAATGTTGATATCAACTCTGATATTGACATTGACCCAAGTAAAGAATTTTTTTCCTTTTTTTAAGTTTCGTTTTCTTTTCAAACGTTCATGAACCCATTTACACGATAATAAAAAATCAGTATATGGCCCAGAAATTTAGGACTGAAGTATCCAATGTTGAAATAAGCCGGTCATTTTTCCCCAATACATTTGGCCAATGACTTTTGAAACTTAGTATTTCTAGTTATTATTATTATTCAAGCCCACGAGGGCTTAAATCTATCTAAAACGATGTTAAGTTTGTCGTCAGTAAGTGTATAACACTTATTTGAATTAAAATTGAATCTTTAATAAATAGTCACAAGAGACCTTTTTGAAAAGAACATTCCATTATAATTACGTTAATCAAATGTTATTGACTGATTAACCATGAACTCTTTTTAACGGCGGACTGACGGTTCGGTTCTCACTTACTTTACATGTATATCCACGCAGGTTGTATATCGGACATCTCACTTCGGAACATATCGGAAACGGAAGGAAATGGTATAAAATTTGGCCGTCTCAAACATGTATTGTAAGAAAACCTCATTGCTTCGATGATGCGTTTCAATCAATCTTTGTTAACATCTTATCATTCATTGTTTTACATGTATCTTCTCCATCACTGTAAACAAAACTTACATAACCTTTTCATGCACACAAATCACACATGCAAGTCGACACTAATTTGCAGCAAACCGTCTACTCCCAAGCCTAGATAAATTATACGTAGACAGTGCTTGTTTAGCACAGAATCCAATTTTTTTTAACTAGTACAAACAAAATATTTTTTTTCGAAAATAAGCATTATTTTTGGGGCAGAAAGTCCCGTTCAGAATTTTTTTTTTCATCACTTTTGCAGCCAAAATATTTTTTTCACATAAAATCAGCTTCTGAATATATTTTTCGAAAAAAAATACCCCCCCTTTTCAGGTTAAATGGTCGGTCCCTAAAAGGATACTTCAGCGAAACTTAATCAAATGTTCAAAACTAGAATGAACCCGGGAGAATGCCCCTATGACAATAACCCAACTGTACTGAAGACAAAACAACTACAGTACAGGGTGTCCAGATTTCAACATGAAGAAAATTTAACGAACTATTGCATGGGGACAATAGGCAGAAGGCAACAGTTTGCTTTGAGTGTCTAACAAAATAGCTGTTGTCCGAGAAACCCATTCTATAATTATTTGTTATACCTCCATGTTAACAGGACATTTTGGCCATAGCGTAACTTCGGACTTGGACATTTCGGCCATTTTTCTGTTCGGTCATATACTATATATTAAATGAAAACAGTATATGTCTTTTTCATTTTATTATGCAGTATGCAGATATTTTCATTAATTGGACAATAAATGTTGGTGAACAATTATAACAGTTTTATTTTTTTTTTATAGAAGTAATAATCGTTTGTTGTCAATTTGAAAACAAAATAATAAATTTGTGATACGTTTTTTATAGGTTGTTTGATTGATGCTCGGATATATTCGTTCCAGATTTGTTCCCATATAAATTCTTTGAACTTGTATTGAGCATTCTTTTTAAAATAAATGAAGGTTGTCAATTGTACTTACCTCTTAATCTAATCCCAAGCCTGAGCCTAAACTAAGGCAAACAGCAGTTACTGCAACCGTCTAAGATTGATACTTGGTAATACTGACAGTTCACAAACCTCCGACATCCATCACTAGTCTCTTATGCTTTAGCTTAATTTATATTTTTAATGTAAATAAGGTTTCTCACGGAACATATTTATGTCATGGCCGAAACGTCCAGGTCCGTAATTGCACATGGCCGAAGTATTTTAAGTCCGAAACATCCCGAAATCGTAAATAGCAGATATCATGCGTAACCATGTGACCAATTAAAAGCAGGACGGGGGCAACAGATCATCAGCGGTCAACAGATCAAATGTCACTTGTGACATTATAAAAAATATAGCCAGAAGATGATATCAATATATGGATTTATATCTCACCTGACTAGAACATATTGACCGAGGACGCAGTCTGAGGTCAATTTACTCTAACCAGGTCTATAAAATCCATGTATTGACCATACTTGCAAGACTATATTTGTTTTATTATTTTATGACATTATTCTTGCTTTACTAATAGAAAAGGGAAGGGGAACGGGGAATGTGTCAAAGAGACAACGACCCAAAGGGGAGTAATAACAACTCAAAGTCACCATAAGATCTTCAATGAACGGTGAGAAAACCCCACACCCAACGGCAGAAAAATGGCCTCGTGATATATTCACACAAGGTCTAATACCAATTAAACCATGATTACCTGGTGTAAACTCGCACTGCCTGGAATACTAAGATCAGCAACTTGGCAGTGCGTCTGTATTCTTTGGAAGTTCACAATCAACGGAGTCGGCCCCTGAATAAAGAGTAATCAAGTTCAGCGAAATAAACATCATCCTAGACTCCTATAGACATAAAGTTAACGAACTAGAAAAAATACAAGACACACAAAGGCTTAATAAATTTCCTGACTTAGGACAGGCGCAAACCTGCTGCGGCGGGATTAAACTAGTTTTATGAGAGACTACTAGCAGTTAACTGACATGCCAGCTCCAGACCCATTACCAAATAATAAATAAAATTATGTACCCTCAGTATACAGTTTCCACCAAGACCCCTTCTCGTGAGGAGTTTAACATAATGATTTCTTGCATATACCAGAATACATAGACAGAAAAGACACACAAAGGGTTAATAAATTTCCTGACTTAGGAGAGGCGCAAACCTCCTGCGGCGGGGGTTAAACTAGATTTATTGGGCCCAAACCTTCCCCTACAGCCAATGTGATAAATAAAAAAACCATCGTAACAACAGTAAAATTCAGTTGGCAACAGGACTGAGTCAGTTGTGAAAAATGAAACTGAAAGAACTAAATATACGGACATAAACATGAAATCACAAGAGACTGCTAGCAGTTAACTGACATGCCAGCTTCAGACCCATTACCAACTGACAAAGTAAGTTATGTACCCTCAGTATACAGCTTCCACCAAGATCCCTTCCTGTGAGGAGTTTAGCATAATGATTTCATGCATATACCGGAATACATAACCCGTGTCCATGCAATACAGATTTTAGAAATTTAGAATGTGTTTAGTTAAAATGCAAAGACCCTATCAAAAAATCAATGTTAATACCAAATAAGGCCATACGTAATGAATTGACGACAATACCGTAATTATAACCCTTATGAATTAGACGATTTAAAGGTTTTATAAGTTTGTTAGGCGAGTTTAAGTATTTTTTACTCTTATGTAAAACATTACCGTAAAATAAGGGATGAGAAATGCCAGCCTTGATTAGATGTTTACAGGTTGCATTGTATTTATGAACTAAATGGTGAATAAAAGGATATGGAGTAAATGCACATGAGACAAAGTCTCTACAAATACATGGTAAAAAACAAGCAAAGGAACAACGCTTTTATTGTTGTTCTTCATCTTGAAGTCACCATGAGGCCTTCAACAATGAGCTTTGCTCATACCTCATAGTAAGTTCAAGACGGCCCCTAGCACCGGTTTAAGCGGAATTCTTTGCTAATTGTCGAGCAACGCCACATCCATGTCTTTCTTGGTCATGGGTGCGGGATTGTCAACAAACATCAATTAAACTGGCAAAGTGCTCTTACAATTACTGTCATCCTTTGCCGGACAAAAGCACTAGTGTCTTAAGCTAGTGGACAACTACAACATATAGACAAACACAGGGCACTCATCAAGTCGAATGTAAAAAAACTTGGCGTTATAAAATAGTGAGATGTGGGCACTTAAAACAGGTGGTCTGGATTACATTCCGAAAATTACAAAAATAATTGCCAAAATTTTAAAGTATCAATAGTATATCCATATGAGAAATTCTTTGTATCGATGATAAAATTTAGTAAAGGTTTTAACTAGTTTGTGATAACGAAAACCCTGATGTTATAGTTTTTCAGTTATGAAATGATTCCGTTCATTAAAATCGCAAACGTTATTACATAATCGAGCAAATCGAACAAGTTGAGATATGTAAACACCATATGATGGCGCTAATGGAACATCGCCATCCAGAAATGGATAATTAACTATGGGAAAAGAAAAATCGTCCCTTTTATCGTAAATTTTAGTATTTAATTAACCATTCGTATATCAAAATTGATATCTAAGTTATAAGAATTGGCTTTGTTCAAAGTAAGTTCTTTAGGGTAGATGTCCTTATAATACGTATTGAAGTCGTCATTATTTAAAGTTAAAATATCATCCAAATATCGGAAAGTGTTGTTAACCTTTTTAATTAAATGCAGTTTAGATGGGTCTTTGCTGATGTTGGTCAAAAAATGAGATTCGTAGCATTACACAAAGAGGTCCACTATAAGTGGTGCACAATTTGTACCCATAGGAATTCCTATGACCTGGCTATAAATACAGTTTCCGAAACGAAGGAATATATTGTCAAGTAAAAATTCAAAAGCTGAAATCATATCAAAACAAGTTTACTTTTCCATCTTCTTTTTGGGCTTGAACTCCACTGACGATTTCGTCAGAACTAGCTTGTTTTAATATATAATTCATCCGCTGCTTTTTGATTCATTTGACGTCAGGTGACGTTCTGTAGATATGGTGTAAACCTGGTATTTTCCTTAAATAGTACACGACGTTCTCTAATTGGAAACGTCAGGTTTATAACATACAAGTAATTAATATTCTAACGCATCGAATGCACGTAATAATTAAAAGAATACAATGTCATAAAATATTTAAACAATAACTGCAGTATAAGAAAAATGCGAAGATTAATCGCCGCGAAGTTGCCTTGTACGGACAAAACGCGAAATAGGGTCTGTAAGTCTCGTCATGTGACACCGAGAAATCACGATAAAATTGCAATTTGAAAATGTTTCCCGCCAAAATATGACGTTGCAGCATTATGACGTTCTAATTTTGTGTTTGAAACGTCATATGTTATTGTTAAAAATGTAACTTCCGTGAGGAGTTTAACATAATGATTTCATGCATATACCAGAATACATAAACAGAAAAGACACACAAAGGCTTAATAAATTTCCTGACTGGACAAACCTGCTGCGGCGGGGGTTAAACTAGATTTATTGGGCCCAAACCTTCCCCCTACAGCCAATGTGATAAATAAAAAAACCATCGTAACAACAGTAAAATTCAGTTGGCAACAGGACTGAGTCAGTTGTGAAAAATGAAACTGAAAGAACTAAATATACGGACATAAACATGAAATCACAAGAGACTACTAGCAGTTAACTGACATGCCAGCTTCAGACCCATTACCAACTGACAAAGTAAGTTATGTACCCTCAGTATACAGCTTCCACCAAGATCCCTTCCTGTGAGGAGTTTAGCATAATGATTTCATGCATATACCGGAATACATAACCCGTGTCCATGCAATACAGATTTTAGAAATTTAGAATGTGTTTAGTTAAAATGCAAAGACCCTATCAAAAAATCAATGTTAATACCAAATAAGGCCATACGTAATGAATTGACGACAATACCGTAATTATAACCCTTATGAATTAGACGATTTAAAGGTTTTATAAGTTTGTTAGGCGAGTTTAAGTATTTTTTACTCTTATGTAAAACATTACCGTAAAATAAGGGATGAGAAATGCCAGCCTTGATTAGATGTTTACAGGTTGCATTGTATTTATGAACTAA
>MJUU01065412.1:46125-58051 GCA_002080025.1 Modiolus philippinarum | reverse complement strand
CCTCTTAATTTACGTAAAGCAGTCGTACAAGATCCTCTTGAAAGTGCAAAACACCACTTTCCCAGATATGTTGATTTGATCAGTAACGTATGTATTGGTAACGTATGTATTTTTGCACCACATCCTCGCAATAGTTACTGGCAGCTAATTATCTGTTGTTCATACATAAACCTTCTTTGATATGATTATTTCACTTTCAAAGGGGAATATGGTCACCAAAACAATTTATCATTTATTTTCAAATGACTTTTAGTTTGTACAATGAACAGAATATTTCCGATTGGCTAGAAAAATATGATATGGACCTTAATATTTTAATTATGGAATCGCAGGAAGTATAGAGTTCCGTATGTATCAAGCGACTAGCGACATGACTTCGGATAGCAACAGTTCCGGTGAATAACTTCTCTTTATACCATGTGGTCATTCAAATGAAGCGTTCCACTGAGCACTACTGGTTAGATGTCATATAAATTACAACAAAAGTATCACTTTGCAACCACAATGTAAACTTAAGTTCATGTCAGAGTTGGCGACAGTAACGTATGTATCGTTTTGTCACATTTGATGTCGCATAAAACCATCTTGATTCTAGTACATATTGTTCATTCATTATGTGACATAAAGGACATATGTCAGTAAATTAAAAACATATATAAGATTTATGAAATTGGCATGCACATGCGCTATATGCTGCGGCGACACTATTTGTGCCTCATTAGTGAATTTCAGTGCTATGGGAAAATCAATAGTTTATTGTAACCTTAAGAAGAAATATATTTATAATATGCCATTGACTATTTAAACAACTGTTAAATGACACATCTGTTAGATAGGTAGTTAAAAAGTATTTAGCACAGAAATACTTTGGTCCAAGTACTATTGTTCTTGTAGTACTTATTTTCGGGGTACAAAATAAGTTCAAAACGCAATTAATTTGTTTTCCCTAGGGCTTTCATGAATAGAATTTAAATACCCAAGAAAAAGTGATATTTATGAAAACCACGAGAATTGTTTTCCACCAAATGTATCCTGAGAAAACCAGACTTAACGAAAAAGATTTTAGTAAAGTTTAATCTACAAATGTTGCATGAGCTATTCAACCAAGCCCATTTTTAAATAAAATGTACAAGTATAATCTTTTCAAAAAAAGTTTGTCGCTTTTCAGCATTTAATTATTTTCCTTTGATAAACCGCCGTGCGCGGTCCCGGCTGAAGAATAGGCCCGCAGCATCCTCTGAGCTTGGAGTATGAGCCATCCTAACAGAGGACCCCGAGGGAACCCCGGGATATAGAAATAGGACCCAGTATCTCCGGCTTGCGGGGTGTGACCCCTCCTAAACGGAGGCTGACCCCGAGGGTCCCGGGATATAGAAATAGGACCCATTCCGTGGTTGTGCGGGATTAATAAATACACAACCCATCTTTCGGATGGGATGTAAACTCAGGTCCACGTGTTGGAAGAAATGCCACGCTTCCTGCACGTTAAAGAACCCTTGTAGCAAGCTCTTTTTGGGGTGGTCCGTAGGTGATCGGCTGCAAGGCTAAATTCCCCGCCCTTGACGATTTCACCCTACTTCTCCAGTGGCAGTCAGAATTTCCCGTCCCATGGCATTTCCATACCCCAAAGTGATTATTTATCAACAAACTTGTTCTCGTCTTGATATAGCTGAAATATTGCTGAGTAGACGTTAAACAATATTTAATCAATCAATCCTTTAATAAAAACATTGTCTATAATTGTGTAGTGGAGTTCCCAATGTCCATATATTTTTGAAAGGTAAATATTACAGAAAGTGGTTTATATTAATACGGTGATATTAAATCCGATGGAAAAATATTCTGTAACAATTATCAGTTGAACATATATTAATGTCACACACTTTATTGGGCAAATTTCCAACACGTTTGATGTAATTTATTAATGGCGAGGATGTTTGAAATTGGGGCAAGCTGGAGGGGGCGAGTTAACTTTGTATCATTGAAACGTTTGTCAGCATGACACATACAAATGATACTAGTATAGCACTATTTACGAGTTAACCGGAAACTAATTGACCCAACAGGAAGCTTGACCAAAGTTAAAGTACAGATAAACTTCTGACTACATGACCATAATCTGAAAAAGAAAAAGGACAAAACGTAATTTTGAAAGATGGTTGATCTTCGCTAAATTGAAGGCTAGTTCAAGGAACCTTTAGTCAACTGGTAGAACACTATTGCACAACGGAAGAAAAATCAAATTCAAAAGTTCCCGGAGGGTTTGGTAAAGAATCATCATGTATTCCAGTAGACATCGGCAATATCAGTGAAAGGCCAGTGTGTGTTTAAAACTCTCAGTACACTGAATCCAAAGCCAATGTAATGGATACATGCAGAATATTCTGCCAATATCCCTATTACGTAAAGAATGTAAATTGTGTCCCAGTTTTTCTGGATTTTTATCCGTTTTTTTGACATTTTCAATAACATTTCCAAAAAAAAGAAGATGAAAAATACCCTTAGTAATAAACTGTATTTGACCCCATACTTTGATATCGAATGTTCATATCTTCTATAAAACTTTAAATGTACAAGTATTTAACAATTTATGAAATCTTTAACTATGTTTTAAAGGTTGGATTCTGGATGTAAGTGACCGACCATTTAACCTGAAAAGGGGGGGGGTATGGTTTTTTTTTCTGGACAGAAAATTATTTATTTTTTGCACGTGTATCAACAAAATATTTTTTTTTCAAAATTAACATTATGTTTTTGGGCAGAAAGCCTCCATCAGAATTTTTTTTCATCATTTTGACAGCCAAAATATTTTTTTTTCACATAAAATCAGATCCAAAATATTTTTCAAGTTAAATGGTCGTTCCCTAATATTACATTCATTAAGAGTCATCAAGAGTAGAAGAAACGCGCGAGAATCGTACCAGTTGAGATATATACACCTCATAGGATGGAGCTAGAGAACGTCGCCGTCAGGATGAGGGAAATGAGAATACAGAAATCAAACTCATCCTTTTTCTCGTAAATTTTTGTTTTTATTGACAAGAGTCAATGATGATAGTTAGACCAAGAAATGGACAGTTTTTGGAATCATTGATGGCTTTATTAAATTTCAATTCTTGTGGGTAAATAATGTCGATATAATCTAGAAACTGGATGGTCAATGGTAATAATATTTCAATATACCTGCTGTTATTATTGAAAATAGAAATAAATAGATCACTGTTTTGTACGTTTCCATTTTGTAGTTTTTTCATGAAGTCCCGTTCGTAAGAGAACAGAAAATGATCTACAATTTGTACTCATGCATGGGAATTCCAAAGACCTGTTGATAAACAATGTTCACAAAACAAACAAAAAAGTGTCTAGTCAAAGATTTAGTGCCTTAATAGTATCATCACATGTCCAGGAACAATGATTATTGTAAGTAATTTTAGGGTACGTCGCTTTAATGAACATAATATATAAATAATGATAAAATAATGTTTTTATCATATTTTTATCAGATCCCGCTAAGAGTCCAGAATTTCTTTGCAATCAAGAAAAAAGACGGCTTCTTGCTTCCAAAAGATTTTGTTTTTTACAACCTCCCCAAAACTGATGAAACTCAATTTTCCATAATGCTGTGAGCAAACACATTTTAAATGATATGCTCTCTACAGTAACATGTTATTATAATAAGATCTTAGCAACAAAGTAACTGAATTGATATCAATGTAAAGATGTCAAAATTAATCTTTTATCTTAACAAATCAAGAAGCACTTGAAACGTCTGAAGTCTCAAATAAACGAATTGATTATTCAAAAATTCTAAAAAATAAAAAAAAGCTCAATTTTATGATCAATTTTAAAATGTTTTATTAACAACTGTTAGTCATCCTATAATTGTGTATGTTCAGTTACTGTGCCATAAACAAACACTTCATTTCAGTAAGGTTTTTTGACATGTTAAAGAAACGAGAATGAGAAATTAATGACCTTTGTAATAAGCTGTATGCGAGTAACACCATATTTTGATATCAAATGTCTATTTATTCCATAAAATTTTCTAAATGTATTTAACAATTTTTGACATCTGTAACCTTGTTGTAATAGTTTGGATGTAATAGTTAGGTTATATGTTAATAGGGTCTGTAAGTCTCGCCATGTGACACGGAGAAATCACGATAAAGCTGCAATTTGAAAACATCTCCCGCCAAAATATGATGTTGCAGGATTATGACGTTCAACGTTTTTGTCTCAAACGTCATATGTTTTTGTTAAAAATGCAATCTCCGGGTACAAATTATGTACCCGGAAGTTCCAAAAATGGACGAGATTTACAGGCCCTATTAAAGCGTCAAGCTAAGAGTAGAACAAGGACGTAGGATTTGTGCCATGCAGTTGAGACATATACACCCCCTTAGGATGGAGCTAGGGGAATGTCACCGTCAGAAAAAGGGAAATTCGGGATCATTCCTTTTTCTCGTTTTTAGTTTTTATTTTACCAGAGCCAATTATAATAGTAAGGTCAAGAAAAGGACAGTATTTGGAATCATTGTTAGCTTTATTAAGTTTCTTGTGGGTAAATGATGCTAATATAATCTAAAAACTATGGATTGGCAATAGTAAAGATATCGTCATTATAATTGAAATTTGAAATAAGTTGATCACTGTACTGTACGTTCTATTTTGTTGTTTTTTTCTAACAGAACAGAAAAGGTTCTGCAATGAGATGTGCACAATTTGTAAACAATGGATTTCCAATGACCTGTAGATAAACAATGCTGTCAAAACGAACAAAAATGTCGTTCAGACAAAGCTTCAGTGCCTTAATCGTATCATCACATGTCCAGGAACAATGATTGTTGTAAGTAATATTAGAAAAAAAGTGCACTTTTTATAACAAAAGAACTGCAGACCAGGAAAATTGAAAGACCACTTAATAACTTGTCCCTATTTGATTAAAAAAAACACATCTGTCCATAGATGAATTGGTTTTTTGTATGGCTAACTTCAATATAATTTTTTTTATCTCAAAATAATTTACACATCTCGGCTTTTTAACAGTATATTATACGGTACTGAGTAGTATATAGCATACGTTCAGACCACTAAGACGAGGAGCCCCATATTGCATTCTTTGTAAAATATTTTAGGGGTCCTCGACAATAAGTCGAAAAGTCCCTCCCGATCGGAGGGACTTTTTGACCCCTGTAGTGCATTCTTTGTAAAATATTTTAGGGCCGCTTCGTTTTTTCCCTCCCAAAGTGACGAGGAGCCCCGTAGTGCATTCTTTGTAAAATATTGTTAGGCTGCTTCAATTTTCCTTCATTTTATGCAAATTAGCAGTGTTTCTAGAAATAACCCCTTCTGTTACTTAAAACAGAATCCATTGACGATTTGTTGATTTAACTTACTGTGTCTTTGACCTTATGGCCTGGTTCCGTGAAACTCGCCCTTTCTCTATCCAGGATACTTTCCTAGATCTCGCCTTCTACTTTGGTCTCGCCCTACCTCTGTCTATGGTTTTTTCACCGGTCTCGTCTTTATCTTAACCCTCTAACCCTAACCTTTTACCTTAACCCTATCTTTTCTGTTGTTGTGTTGTAAGAGTAATCAGTAATGTTGTTTTTGTTCATGCTTAATTCCATTTCCCTTACTTGTAGTTTTTTTTTCTTTAACTCTGTATATACTTTGAAACCTGTCTAATCCGACACCTGAGTATTCCAACATCCTGTCAAATCCGACGTAATTTATTGATCCCAATGATAGTTTTTAATGCTTTTTAAACCTAAGTATTCCGACATCCTGTACAATCCGACACATTGTCATGGTCCCACAGTGTGTCGGATTAGACAGGTTCCACTGTAGTTGCTTCCTTTTTTTAATGTTATAATTATTGAAGTTATCTCTCTTTGATCTAACTTTAACCTTTAATCTTTACACTTATCCTTGTACTAACTCTTACTTTTCTGTTGTTAGATCAGTAATGTTGTATTTGTTCACGACTAACCTTAACCATTCTTTTGCAGTTTTTCTATATCTCCATAGTTTCTTTCTATTTTCAAATAATTGGAGTTACCTCCCTTTTATCTCTAACCTTAGTTGCTATGACAACTCTCTATTCATTTATTATTTATCGAATGTTATTCTAATATTCTGCAACTATTGCAGTTATCTCTCTAATCCAAACCCTAACGCTAACCCAAGTTCTTATGACAACTCTATAATCATTCATTATTTATTTTCGAATATTATTTTAATATTCTCATGTTATCCCCCCCTTTTATCCAACTTCTAACCCTAATCTAAGTTGCTATGGCAACTTTTTTTTATTATTATTTATCATTTTATGTATTATAATATTATTCGTTTATTTTATTTACCGACTTTCTATTATTTTAGATTATTTAATTTATTTGTATTTTTAATTAATTATCTATTATTAATTTATTTTATTCATTTACTATCATTTTTGTTACCAATATTTATTTTATTGATTAATTTTATTATTGTTTTCACATTGTCTATTATATAATTTATTTATATTTTCAATTAATTAACTATTTTTATTATTATTTGATTTATTTAAAATTTAATATAAGTATTTTTTTAAAATTATTTTATTTAATTTACTTGTTCTTGAATGTCATTGTTTCCTAAACATCAAACCCCACCAATTTATTAGTATTGTTCATTTACCTAATCCCCTAACCCTAACTTTTAACCTTCACTTTCGCAAGTGTTATACTTGTTAGATCTATTATAATGTGATTATATGTGAGATTTTACTTAGGTCACTCTACGTTTATCCAGGCTTGTGACTGGCTATCCAATGGGATAGGCCGCATTACCCTCCTTCCGTCCCATTTGTCTTAATTGCTTTTATTTTGCTATCATATAATGTCATATCAGTAAGTAGATATATTGTCCATTTGGTATTGGATCTCTGATGCCTTATAATTTCAAAGAGTAACTTGTAGGATCAATGAGCTGGTGAACATCCTCTGTATTTTAAATTAGCATGGGCACTTAAAAAATCTGGCGTTATTTCGACTGGCAAAGAAATATCGTAGTTCATCTGTTTGTTAATCTCGTAAATTAAATCCAAACGATAAGTTTATTTTAAAGTTAGACGTTTGTTGTTCAAAGACTTCCCATATTAACTCTAGAACATTGAGGAGATTGCTGCTTTCCAAAACGATCCTCTATGAGGTTTCCTGTATATGCTACGATTCGAATACTTGGTCAGCATTCTAGGTACAACTGCACGTCGAGTGTCACGATATTCAGGTAAGACGTCTGCTTTGGTATGACCCTCGTTGGTTGTCGGTGTGTTGAGCATTTTATCATCGCTTTCAGGTTGAGTTGTAGTTGGTTGATCCCCTTTTCTAGATTATAATATGTTGGGTCTGTTCAGCATCAACATAAGCTTCGTAGATTTGGCTTCTGGTTTTTCGTGTATAGCACGGTGACGTTTTAGGTTGGAGTTATCGTTGAAATATCGACCACAGACATCACACTTCAATGTGTAGTCATGGGAAGCTTCATGCCTTCTTTTGTTATCTTCTCGGTCGAATTTTTTCTCACACTTGGAACAGCTGTATTTTTGTTTTTCCTCTAAGTGGCACTTCGCGTGTCGTTGTAAATTCCGCTTTTCTGTGTACGTTTTCGGGCATTTGTTACAAGCGAACATTTTAATTTTTAACCAAAACTGGTCAACTGATTGGCAGTCTGGCGACTGAAGAGGCCGGTCGATTGCACCTTTATATAGTCTTAGGTATTTGTATCGATGCCTGTGATTGGTTGGCTTATTTTGTAAGACGGCTTTTGATTGGTTGATTTTCCTGCATTCTGATTGGTCAATCCATGGTAAATGGAGGCTTCTGATTGGTTGAATTTCCTGCAATTTGATTGGTCAATATTATGTACAGCTTCAATCCACTTTTTGTTTCAGAAATGGTGACTTTCGGAATGATAGATCTACATATCCTTTGAATAGCTTATCTGTAACCTAGAGTAACTATAACCTGTTGGAACTCAAAGGGAAAGGACTATTTCTATTAAAGTGTTTATAGTTTTATATGTAAATGAATATATATTTGAGGGTTAACTCGGTATTGATATAACCTTAGTAGTATTGGCTAAATTTTAATTTGGTGCCATTACAGAACACTTTTTTTATTGACCCAGTGACCTAATCGAAACCCATTACCTGAACTTTATTGTTGTAGTATTTGAGATCATTTGTTTTAATATATTCACAAGGGTCACTCTGCATTTCTCCAGGCTTGTGACTGGCTATCACGAAGGATAGGCTGCATTAACCTTTTTTTTCTTCTTTCTTCGTATTTTGTTCTTTTTTTTTCTTTTTCTTCTTCTTTTTTTATATCAAAGTTCTAAAGGGGTTTGTTGTGGTGTCGACTTTCTTGGCAGTATAGTCTTCTTGTATCTTTTGCGATCTTCCTTCACCTGTTGGTTCAGTTCGGCCAATTCGATGCACGCTTCAGAAATTTTTCTCTTTTTGGCACGTTTCTTTATTTTTTGACATTCTTCCCGTCTTTTCTTATGCATGGTGTTGGTCTGGATGGAAGGTAGTTTAGGACGAATTCTCCGTCGATATCTAGGTTTCGATTCTTTCAATCTTTTCTCAGGTATTGGATCCAGGGTCTGGATAGGTTGTTTAGGAAGAATTTTCCGATAACCATGTTTCGTTTTTTCCTTTTCTTTCACATATTTCTTCATTCCAGTAGGAGTAACGACGTAGATGCACGACATGGCGTCCGATACGTTCGAGAGTTGGAATTCAACTGACATGATTTGTCGTTGCATGTTCTTTTATACATCTTCATTAAACAGATAATGAAACGTCAACTTATACCATATATATAACAAAAGATTTTACCGACATTGATATGAATTTCAAAGACAAATTCAGAAACGTGAATTGTCATATGAATGAATACAAAATATGGAATCACTATGATATGAATGATAAAAAGTAGAAGAAGAAATAAACATCAAGTGAAAACATATTGATACTGAAGATAATATGAAAACTACTGTGAAATGAAATACTAAAAGCGGAAGCTATGACTATCAACTGACATTAGCTATGAACACAGATAGGTATTGAAACAATATGAACTACAAATACAAACATAAGGATAATTATGAAGTGATACAACATGAAATATTAACAAAAACAGAACAAAGTATGAAATCAAATGTGAACTTTGAAATCAAAACATAAACACCAACATGAAGTGATACAAACAATGAAAACATAGACTCTGACGATTAAATGAACAATACATACAAAGATCAACATAAAGTAATACAAACTACTAAAACCTGTGAATGTGAACACCAAATACAAGCATAAATGTTAAAAGACCAACATTAAATGGTACAACATATGAATGTAAACACCAAATACGAACAGAAACATTGAAACATCAACACAAACTGATACAAGATATGTAAACACATGAACATTGACACGGATGTTAACACCAAAACAAAATATGAAATATAAAATGTGAACACAAAGACAATAATACATGAAACCAAAAGTGAACTGTTCCATGAAAACATAACAAGATACATTAAACATGAACAATAACACAACAAAACATCATACCTTAACCATATTCATGTGAACTGTTACATGAAAACTTAACATAAAACGTTAAATGTGACCACAGATACAACAAATTATGAACACAAATACAAGCTTGAACAACAAAACGCAATATGAAACATGAAACATGAAAATTATTACAACAAATTATGAAAAGAAATGCAAACTTGTACATGAAAATACAAACTGAAACGTTAAGTATCAAGATTTGGTGACGCAAAACATTAAACATATCGATGTTTATGAAGACTTTAACACAAAAACACAATATGACATGTAAAATATGAACATGATTACAACAAATTATGAAGATAGATGCAAACTTGACATGAAAACGTAAGATGATATGTGAAATATGAACATAAATACAGAGAGACACTACAACTTATTGACATTGATGGAAACAAAACTTAAATAAACCATTAAAAAGTTGTAAAGAATGACACAATCACATCAAAATATGTAAACAAATCGATAATGAAGACAATATGAACAATGAATACCAGTATAAATCATATAAGATCAACATTAAGTGATGAATGGGTGGTTAATTTAAAGCATCTAGTAATGAATACTGGCAATTTCTTGGTGTTATGTAAGTAAAAATGGTGATTTTAATCTGTGATTATGATAGTTTAGCGGCGGCGGCGACGGTGGTGGTGGAATAATAGTCTATGGCGGCGGCGGCGGCGGCGGCGGTGGTGGCAGTGTGCATTGGTGGTGGTGGTGGGGGCAGCAGCAGCAGCAATTCTACCTGGTCATATGACGCAGCAGCAGCAGCAAATATACCTGGTATATGACACAGCAGCAGCAGCAGCAGCAGCAGACAGACCAAACCCCTTACCAACAGCAGCAGCAGCAGCAGCAGCAATTCTACCTGGTATATGGCGCAGCAGCAGCAGTAGCAAAAACCCGTAAAAAGGCCTATAAAGACAACAAAAATGAGATAAATTCATCGAAATTACAACATGAAACATGAAAAACTGAATACAATTAAAACAAAATAATGAAATAAATGTATACTTGTACATAAAAATGCAAATTGAAACATGAAATGTGAACATAATAACAACAGAATATGAAAACAAAGACCAACTTGAATGTGAAAACGCAATATGAAACATGAAAAATGAACACAAAAACAATAAAACTTAAAACAAATGAAACAAAATATGAACTTGGGCTTCGAAACCATCAAGATAAAATGAAATCACGTCAAATCTCGCATTGAACGAGACTTGTTAAAGGTAACAGATATCAACTTTACAGTGTGACCAACCGATTGAAAAGCCTAAACATACCTCGAATCCATATATCACATGACTATAGTATCAATTGTTTGGATAAAGAACGATCTAGGGCCGACTAAGGCCGATTTTTGAGTTCTAAGGGCCGATATCATCAAAATAGTACATGACAGCGGTACAATACCAACACTACTCACTTTAGAAGTATAAAGATACCCCGATTCCATATATCATAGGTCTATAGTACGAATAGTATTGATTAAGGCCGAATTAGGGCCAACTTAGAGCCGATCTCAAAATTAAAAGGGCTAATATCTCTATAACAGTAGCTTTTAGGCCTTAACTACCTTGACCAAACGATTTAGAAGTATTAAAGTACATCAAATCCATATACGATATGCCTATAGTGGTAATACTAAGGGTCAGGGTCGATCTAGGGCCGAATAGGGCCGATTTTTGATTTGTAAGATGCCGATCACTTCACACAACTACGTTCTAGGCCTTAACTACCTTGACCAATCACTTTAGAAGCCTAAAGATACATCAAATCCATATATCATAAGCCTATAATAGTAATACTAAGGATCAGGGCCGATTTAGGGCTGTTTAGGGCCGATATCTCGTTTACACTCGGAGCTAGGGCTTCGAAACATGCACCAATCGATTCAGCGACCCCGATTTACCCTAGTATGACATCACAAAGGAAAGAAAATACGCAAACAATACTCAAATCTTAATACTTAACGCTTCAGTTTGTATTTTCATGTACAAGTTTGCATTTATCTTCATAATTTGTTGTAATATTTTTCATATTTTACATGTCATATTGTGTTTTTGTGTTAAAGTCTTCATAAACATCGATATGTTTAATGTTTTGCGTCACCAAATCTTGATACTTAACGTTTCAGTTCGTATTTTCATGTGCAAGTTTGCATTTCTTTTCATAATTTGTTGTAATAATGTTCATGTTTCATGTTTCATATTGCGTTTTGTTGTTCAAGCTTGTATTTGTGTTCATAATTTGTTGTATCTGTGGTCACATTTAACGTTTTATGTT
>MJUU01065412.1:24451-41215 GCA_002080025.1 Modiolus philippinarum | reverse complement strand
TAGTAAGGTTTTAGAATTAACGATGAGTAAAATCTAATTTGGTGCTGACCTAAACACTATAACAAGTCTTTGAAATGAATTTACCACGTAGAAACTAAACAATAACACTAAGGTATCATTTTTAATCAAAGCATGATATATGTGATACCTTTTTAAATGATACAATATGAAATGATAGAATTTTTATCATAGTTCGTATGGCAATCAAACTTGCCAAAATCCTGACAGCATATCAAGCGAAGTAAAATCACCACACAAAAACGTTTTTATAAAAGAGCTATTGAGTAAGCCAAACCTGGATTAGGTTACTTGTTTCATTCAATCATAATGACAGATGATGCATGCATAGAGGGAGACGCAAATCCTTTAGACTTTTCCGGTTTAATAAGCTTTACGGAGCCATGTGAACTTGTCAAAATTGTTTCACAAAATTATAAAATAATCAACAGGAGATTTTTGAAAGCAGAAAAAAATGACATGTTTCTTTGTATTTTTACCACATAGACAAGGGAAAAAAAACGCTTTCCTGTCCACGACATACCTTACACATACCTAAAGGCTTCAGTGGACATTGGCAATTTAGAGGCGGGTTCCAAGGGTTCAAATTCTCTAGATAAAGAAATTTTACATTATATGCTGAATTTAGGCAAAAATTAACACAAAATGTTACAAATCGACTAAAACCCCCTTTTTAGAACTTTAATACGGGACTTTCGAGATAGTAACTCTCGTGTAATTGAAGGCGGAAACGATCTCTTCAAATACCAGTGAGACGGAGTGACTGGATTCTTGATCTATTGAAATAAATATATACCACATAAAAAACAAAATAGTTATTAAATTGAAGTATACACATATAATTGTTCGTACATGACGAAACTTTTAACTAAATTTTAATTGACAAAATAAAAACAATTAACTTGAAGCGCTACAACAGATTGAATAAAACCACCATTGGCTCAACAGTGTTCATTAATTAGTGATTTCCTCTCAATGTATTGATTTATTGATTTATTTCGTATAGCATCAGAAATATATCCCGGGTTGAACACGACTCAAAAGTCCCGTATTGGAACTCCCTTTTTAATTGGTGAATGAAAGGATATGGAGTAAATGTACATGAGACAAAGACTCTACAAATACATGGTAAAAACAAGCAAAGGAACGACACTTTCATTTTGGTCTTCATTTTGAAGTTAATCTGATAAACTGGAAACATGATTATTTCTCTTTTTATGTTTTTATTAAGATATTGACCTAAATGTGTGTTATAAAACAGATACTTAGTTTGTAAAAGTCCTTTTATACAGGACCATGAAGTCAAAGAACAACAACATAATTCATTTACCCCGAGAGAAGTTTATGTTTATCAATATCATTCTCTGCAAGATACGAAACTTTTAAAACTAATTTCATACTAAGCCAAGACGTAAGTCGTCAAAAACTTCATACTTAAAATACATAATTGAGGCTATTGCCAATACTTATTGATTTATGGATTGATGAGTTGTGTAAACTACGGTTTGTCATGGTGTCAGATTAACGACTTTGATAAATGATTTTTAAAACAATTTTTCTTAAGACTGTACATTGTGGTTGTAAAATGTTTTAAAGAATCGATTCATTATAAATTGGACAGAAAATCCAACAAGATTGTTTGTACATGTTAACCTTTTGAATTTCAAATTATCAATAAATCCAATGTTGTAGATGATAAAGCGAAATATACAAAATGATGTGTCATATTTTTAAATGACCTGAAATTAAGAAAAATTGTTATTTTTTTGCAATTGCACAATTTTTACTGGTGAAATATTTTAAGTAAAGATCAACTTTTAAAACTGCATGCACCATTATCGCTTTACTCAAGCTGTTACAAGTCTACTCTTAACGTAACGCGAGTCTGAAGTTTACTTCTTTTTCTGAACAAAAAAATCATGATGACCGTAAATCTAATTGCATTTAAAATGCGTCATGATTGCGTCTGGTATGCCATAAAGAAAAAATGAGCGGAAGACCAACAAGTTCCAGGAAGATAATTAGATAATAATTAGTAAAAAAGAGCAGTAAATTAAGAGCTTGCACTGAAACAGGAAAAAAGCTTCGTGCATTAAGTCATTCAATGGGGAAAATGGGAAATCGATGTTGATGACAAATTTTGATCAATTGTCTAAAAAGAGATATACATACATCATATGCATTATTAATGTGTTCATCATCAGTTCTTTGATGTATTTCATGTATATTGAAAATCGCCCCAGCAATGTTAGAACTGCAGATTTTCTTGTAGCAACGCTTGCTACGGTACCAAGCGTCTATCCAACTACACCTTCACCTATCTATGAAAGGATTGTTGGCGTTAAAGTTAAAAAAAACAACGGCAGTAGAATACCGAAGGAACAAAGCACAAGACTACACAAATCAAAGTCCAGAGACAAGGCAAAAGCAAGAACACCAGAAGACGGAAGACCAAAGACACCACATGCCCCCAAAACACACGAACATTACATAAACAACACAAAAAACTAAACCACAAACAGTGTGAACTCTCAAAAAACAGACATCAGGTGCTCCGGAAGGGTAATTTAATTGACACTTGGCAGGTCTTTGTACGGTACAGACACGAAACTAACAATGGTCTACTATTGTACAACACGATTTTGACAAAATGGCGACGATAAGGCATCATTCTTTTCTTATGGTAAGTTTTCAAGACTGAGATGCACGTAGTAAAAGTACTCTTTAACTTATGTGTTGAAAATATGTTAATCTGTGACCAAAGAGTATGCATAATTTAACTTCACTTATATGAATCAGAGATTCGTGATAATTAGTAAGCAGCTAGGCTTTAAATTTTGCACAACAAATATCAATGCGCGATGTATTTTATAACCCTCCGACAAAACAATCCCACCGAAAGTTATTGTTAAAAATTCCTTTGAAGCGAAAAGTGTTATATGTAAGTACATTTGAATCGCAAAATGTGATATTTAGGCGTAAAAGGTAAGAGTGAAATTGGCAACGAGTTTTTCTATCCAGTTATGGGACACTCTAGGAATGATGAAAAAACATGCTAACCATCAATTTTTTGCTCTTTTATTCAAAATATAGCATGACCTTATTGTGTCGGGTAACACAATCGTTTTAGTATAGTAATAGTAACTGAGCCTGTATCGCTCACCTGACAAAATGCTTCTATGCCATACATGACCAAAAATGATGTTTTTGCCAATATCGTCTAATGTTTAGCTATGATCCAATTGAAATGCAAAGGACCTTCTATACGTTAGATTTGTTTGAATACCATGTATTTGTAGAGACTTTGTCTCATGTGCATTTACTCCATATCCTTTTATTCACCATTTTCAGAAAAGATGATGAAAATGATGGTTTTCTAATACAGGGATCGAATGTTAAACTATCTTCTGCACTGGAAGCCATGTTTTTTGTCGGATCGATTTTTGTATAGTATGTTCCGTACATCATTCCTGTAGAATTTGGTTGAGTTTGCTTCAGTGGTTTTAGAGGAGAAGATGAAAATGTGATTTTGTCCATAGGGTCCAATGTTAAACTATGTTCCGTGCTGGCAGCCATGTTTTTTTATCGGATCAGAACGAAATGAGCAATTTTTGCTAAGGAACTTCCGTACATCATTCCTGTAAAGTTTGTTTGAATTTGCTTTAGGGGTTTCAGAGGAGAAGATGAAAATGCGATTTTTTTCCCATAGGGTCCAACGTTAAACCTAAGTTCTGCGCTGGTGGTCATGTTTTTATTAGATTGGAATTAAATGAGCAATCTTTGTAAAGGACCTTCCATACATCATTCCTGTAAAGTTTGATTGAATTTGCTTCAGTGGTTTCAGAGGAGAAGATGAAAATGTGATTTTCCCATAGGGTCCAATGTTAAACTATGTTCCGTGGTGGCAGCCATGTTTTTATCGGATCCAAACGAAATGAGCACCCTTTGTTGAGGACCTTTAGTACATCATTCCTTTAAAGTTCGGTTGAATTTGCTTCAGTGATTTCAGAGGAGAAGATGAAAATGTGATTTTTCCCATAGGGTCCAATGTTAAACCTAAGTTCGGTCAGATCGGAACGAAATGAGCAATTTCTGTAAAGGACTTTCCATACATCATTCCTGTAAAGTTTGGTTGAATTTGCTTCAGTGGTATCAGAGGAGAAGATGAAAATGTGAAAAGTTAACGGACGGACGACAGACGACGGACGACAGACGGACGACGGACGGACGATGGATGACGGACGCCAAGTGATGGCAATAGCTCACACTGACCCTTTGGGTCAGGTGAGCTAAAAATATAAAAGTTCAATGTTCAATAATGGTGCTTTGTAGATTTAGCGAAAGATTGGTTATCGTATGGCATGATATCTGGATATGTATACAACAGATAATATGAACATAGTAATTGTATCATTGCACTTTTCACAGAAACTTCAAAAGCACCATGTATCAAATATAAGTACGAATATAAGGCTAGATTGCTATGCAAAAAATATGAAAAGAGATCAACGATTGCAAGCAGTATAACTATTAACTGCTCAAGGTGGCGTATAAAAGTTCGGTGAAAGCTTTGATATATCTTTATCAAATTTTATATATAAACGGCAAGTTAAGCAAGGTATTTGTAAATTAGTTTTAAAGTGCATCCTTTTAAATCATACACTTTCTTTATAACTAACAAAATCAAAGCAACAAAGATAAACAAACATGCCAATAAAGTTGTAATTTCAAACACAATGCTAAGAAGATCGTAATGGTACATTAAGCATGGATTAACCAATGGGTAAATATTGCGTCATTTTGGAGGAAATTTACGGCTTGATTTTAAGTAAAACCACATCAACATAGGTGTTTAAACCTTTTATAACTATATAAACAATGAGGTAGCATTTAGTATGTATTTGAAGAGGATTAAAAAACACTTGTAACCTGTTCGGTTAGCTTCCATTTAAGTTAGGTGTACCTGGTGTCACTGGTTTAATTATACAGACGTACATACTAAAACAACTGACTAAAAGTTCGCCCTAATTTCAAATTATAACATTGTATTTCTGCATTTCAGCTGATACCCGTTCATCTGTTTTATGTTTTTTCTAGTAGGTAGCCAGAACTGACAGTAACCAATTTGGTTATACACAAAGACAAGTTAAACACAAATTCGATCTCAAATATCTCTTTGTTTCGTAACACGAGCAGATTCTAATGCAACAACTTTATTTAAAACAAATTTAACAATTAAATAAAAAGACCGACGTTCACTGAAAAGTTACAGAATGCTGTGAAGCAACAATTTAAATTCACAGTAACTTCAACTACAGAAAGAAAGGGCTTCACAGTAACTCGGTAACTTCAGAAAGAAAGGGCACTATGTCGATGCCAATTTTCAGTTGTGGTTGTCTTTGCTCGTTACATTTATATTTGATATTTTACAGAATATTCGATCTTCAAATAATTCTTTTTAAATATTCAATTAATCAAATTCGGAGATCGTTAACTCGAGAAACACAGTTTATTGCGCATCAAAACTAAAATCACCCCTACAATATAATACATATTGGGTTATCTTGAATGTTGGTTCCTTGTTATTTCTTCCAAAAAAGATCTGATAACAATTTATTAAGAATTATTTGTGCAAGACAAAAATCAATCGTAAATCATGCGACACATATGTTCTCATAGGGATGCCTATTTATTGTGTCTCACAGAAAACTTCATAATGTGTTGACTTCATACGTATGCAGGGCAGGACAAGCTTACCCTTCCGGAGCCCCTGTTGTCAATCTCTGTATTTTTAGTTTGAATTGTTAGTGCTTTAGCTTATGTGTTGTTTTTGTGATGTTCTTGTGTTTTGTGACTTTAATTTTTCGTGTTCTGGTGTCCTCGTTTTTGCTTTGTCTCTAGATTTGATTTATGTAATCTTGTGCTTTGTTCCTTCGGTATTCTACAGCCGTTATTTATTACATATATCCTATCAGGATCATCATGGATGAGAAAATAATGCTACTTAGTATTCATTTTTATCTCGAAGCCATGAAATGGCTGGAGAGATGTTAATATGACAAGAAAAAAATCACGTGAGGCTTCAAGCCTATTAACAGCTCTAAGAGATAATCTTCGTGTTTCCGATAAAATATAGTGCGCCAGTTTCTTTCAAAANTGTATACATAATGCGTCTCGGATCAACGAACCTGTCGCGCAGTAATTTGTCAAAGATGAAAATAACATTTGTTTACCTGTGACAGTGTATTGCATATATTTATAGCAATGTAATCGACATGCGAAATCACACAATCCGATTATTTTCACGTATTACGGAATAAACATGCAGACGTATGCATTGATCAGTTCTTTGGATGACTACGAAGTTTTGCCACGTGTAGATTTTCAGGGCTTCGAGATTCAGCTCCATCGGAGCTTTGATTTGAGTTTATTACTAGTTATTTCGTTCTTACTGAGACAAAAGTACATGTATAAAAATGAATAGCAATCAACTCAGAATACTACCACAATCTGAGGCCGAGAGATACTATCACAACTTTATATTGTAAACATTGCATGTGATAACAACATGTTTTGCCTTTGTAATGTATTTACTTATAGATGATGATGGACTTCCTACATGCGAAATCTAAATTAAAATCAGAGTTGTTTGTCATTATAGCATGCTTAATGATATAAAGTAATTTGTTAATTAAATCCTGTACACTTTTGGAAAAATTAAAAGTTTAAAATTTTGCTGGATAAAAAGGAAAACTGAATGCGGGTTAATTATAGAATATCGTACAAGTACCGATAAAATCAAAGCAAATCGAAGACCAAAAAGAACAAAGTATCACCCAATAACTAATTACCGAAGTTACTGCGAATTTAGTTTCTGCATATGCGCATTTCGACGACTTTCAGTGCATATAAAATCTAAACATTTGGAAGACCATAAACTTAAAGATGTTTAAAAACAGATAGAGAACAAATAACCAATATGGTCTTAATGTAAAGCCAAAATTTGCTAAGGACACAGCTTTGCAGGAGGGAGATACTGCTTAGTTTCCAACAAAATTTACAAAAATTCAGATATTGCAAGGTTCCAAATAGAATCAGCTTACAGGTCAGCACTGGGCTACCAACAGAAAAAGAAATAATCCTATGTTTCATAGTTTTTCATTTTGCGATATCAATATTTTAAAAAGTTTGAAAATTTGATTGTTTGCATTAATACCAGTTACAGAACATAACAAAAGCTTTGGCATCGTTTTTGTTTAAACTGATTACCAAATATTCCAGTTGATGCAAGTAATTAACCTCATGGAAGTTAACGTATTGCGTGTTTGACGCTCATGTTGCAAATTTTACCGGTGAATCCCATGGGGTATAAGCAGGAAGTAAAATTGGTCTCTGTAATTGAGCGCGATTCGGAATCGTTTCGAAAAATGCATGGGAAAACGAGGCGTGTCCATAATCCTGCTTAAAACTTATGAAGAGAACCGGAAAATGCAACATCTTTAAGAATGCATGTTTTGCATGATTCTAGTATATTCTTGTCGTGAAGCAGGGAAATTGACAATGTCGGGATTTGGGGAAAGGGACGCGCAATTGAGATCCCCTTACCATAGAGTTTAACATGCAGACGTAATGCAAGAAATAACGGGAAATTTAGTACTACAACTATAAATATGCATAGCGCTTACCGTAATGACAAAGATGGAAATCTATCCTCTAATTTCCCATAGCTAACAACATATTGTGTTCTCACTATGATTAAACATCTAAATGAGGTTTTTTCATACAATTACGCTTCAACGAGATAAAATTTACAAATCTGATATAAGCTATTGCATCTAATAGAAAAATACTTGTAGATTCCCTTAGTAACAATTAATTAAGCTTGTGGGAAGCCGTGGTGAGAAAACATAAATCCATTGATCTGTCAGTGCATTCAATACGTCTATGGTCAGAGCAAAGTGTAACGTATAATATGGATAATAAGCTTAGTGTCTGTCATACCAAAATTAATTTTCAAATATTATCCAAGCGAATTACATTGCAAATTAATATTAAAGAGTGTTATACATACTTTTGAGATTAACCTGGTAAACGAGGTAGCATGATCGACTTAATTTCAATGAGGCTTAAATGGTGTAATGTTTATAAACTAGGTATTCAGATGCATCCAATGACCAATACCTATCTGTCAAGAATAAACGCCTTGGAATCTGGATGTTTCCTACATGAATAAACTAACTGTTAATTGTATGTTCTGGTGCTTTAATATCAGAATGTGCTTGAATATCAAAATGTCTTGATTTGTCTACCATTTTTTTTGTCATCTATGTATAACGGAATGATAATATTTTTTCGAGAAATATAAATACAGAATAATGGTAGTTTTGAAGGTCGAGACAGAAAATATCGCCGTATCGCGGCGAGTCCGATAGGACGAACTGTGATAATAGTGATATTTTCTGTCTACCATTATTGTTTTTATCGGCAACGTCATAAGAGTCATGACGTCATATTCGTGACGTCATTGCCTGATATTTTCTTGTATCAGGTCAGTACTGAGATACTGACAATATCAGTCAGTAAGATGAAAGAGAAAAATGTACATATTGCCGATAATTTTAAATATCAGACATGATGGGTGCCATAACAGTCTTAAGTAATTCTTATACTTACAGTTTTGCATCCGTCTTCTGTAGCCTATTTTTTCTATTTTCCTGTCAATGCTCCATATTTTCCTTAGTTACTTCACTGAAAAAGTTATTTCAGTAGAGAGAAGTTCACTTATTGATTTCGAAGTAAGAAGAAAAATTAAAGATCAAAAGTAACGATTAAGACCCGACAGATTTAACAATGGGGTTTATAGATCAATGTCAGATTAACGTAATGATCCAAATAATTACATGTGTTTAGGTAAAATTGTTACAAAATTTGTCTAGTCTATAGATTTAACGGATTTTATCGTCTTTTAGTCACGGCATTATGTGAAATATAATGAAACAATGATCGGAATGGGAGTAATAACAAAATTGTCAAGAGCCAAAATTAAAAGCCCGACTTAAAGTGAGCCTACTAAGGCAACCATGCCCTACGAGAAAGTCCGCAGAACTGTCATTGGCTCTCTCGCGTCTAATCAAGTACGAAACACACACCCCGCAAGCAGGAGAAGTTAAATTCCACTGTGATAGTTAGGGAAATTGACAATTTTTAAATCAAAGTCATCCCTTCTGTCGCAAACTTTAGCACCGAGATGACCACTTTCGTCGATCTGGAGATCTAAATAAAAAAAATGGTGCTAGCATCTTTAATTCTATGAGCTGTTACGAGTCCCTGAAGAAATTCAGTCTGCCAAGAACACAAGAACAGGTTTGCAAGTATGGCAGCATGATTCGTGCCCATTGGTATACCAACTTGCTATTGATGTATAGCACCTCCAAGTGTGTCAAATATATTATCAATAAGAAAATCAAGCATCCAAGGGTGTCATTATCAATACGGAAATCAAGCATACTACACATCTGTTTTTCATACCCTTTAAATTGTTTTTTTTTTAAGAAATGTGGAATTATAATCTGATACAACTGCAATAATTTGTTTGAATCGGCAAAGGCCTTTTTAATGGTACTTTAGTTTATCATGAGGAAGCGTGGTATAGTGTGTTGAAAAATCAAATGTGTTGAGAGAATGTATTAGAGAAATGAACAAGATTTAAAACATCTTCATATTGGTCATATTTCAGAGATACGATTTCTGTATATAGTGCAAAAGAAAGACTGGATATTTAGCTTGTTCTTGTATATTTATTTCATAGGAACAATGCATTTGTACAACAACATTTCCAAAAATAAAAATGAACATATATAGTCGGTATAAAATGTGTTCACAACGATAACACCAAAATTAAATTGGCGACAATAAAATATCATGTATTAGGACACAATTCCTGTATAAAAAGGTAGCCAAAGGTTTTTCTCTTGAGAGGAAATATGAAATAATTTCTTTCAAAGATGCATATTTCCATTTTTCCATAATTATATACCGTTGTCAAGTCATTTCAGGGGGTGCTAAAGCACCACCGATTTAATTTTTTTCATATCATTTATTATGCATTGTTGTGGTTTTCAAGTTTTTAAAAGTATCTTGAGATCAAGAATGAATATTTCACCTGACAGCCATTATGAATTTATATCAATCGACAAAACGCAATCGAAAAAAGTCAAAGATATGGCAATTTGTATAAATATATTTTGATGAATGCGTCAAAATATGGAAAATATAATGCTATTTTGTAGTCATTATTTGACATGTAAATATAAAATCTCATACAACATCAATTTACTTATTATTAATGACAGTTTTCTATTAATGGGATAAATTATTTTTTATAACAAATGCAGCATAATTTTCGGTCTATTGTTGAAATTTAGATCAAAGAGATTGCGTCATCCGTGTGTTGCTCAAACGACTTCAGCGATAATTTTAATTGCAAATGATCTTGCTCCTTTTTTTGAAAATGATATGACAGTGGAAAATGGTTGCTAGTATATTTAAGCATATTAAAATATAATCAGTTACTAAATTATGAAAATAATGTTGTTCCGTTTTTCCTTTACTTTGATCTACCATGTATTTGTAGAGACTTTGTCTCGTGTGTATTTACTCCATATCCTTTTATAGACGAATTTCATATTTACGGGATGACTGCTAATTTAGCATGTTTTTCAAAGGGACGTCACTCGCTAACACCCGTCATTCTGGTTTTCGGTCTCATTAGGGAAAGGACGGTCAGTAAATATTTTCTCTGGCAACGGTTACGATTTTCACTGTGGTAAGTACCCGAATAGCTTGAAATAATTTATCTAAAGACAATCGAGATATTACCCCTAGTCCAGTGATAGATACCCATGTATTCAAAATCTACTGCTGTCCCTTATTACAATGGAACCGAAAACCTGACTGTCGGGTTAGTAGGTTACTTCCCTTTGTGGAAAACGTTATAAAAACGGAGCCAAAGTCGGGATAAGAAATAAACATGAAAGTGGTCTATTGTTTGTTTATTAAAATAATGTAACATAAAGTTCAGTGTTTGTATTTGCTGATTGTGTTGTACATTTATCATTATTCAACTGTTTTAGTATTTATATATGCATTCGTTTGCTTTTTAGTAAATTTTTATATGATACTGAATTGTCAATTTAGCTTCAACAGATGCAATGTCTTCATTGCAGATGAGATGGAATCAAAAAGCCATAAACCGAAGGCTGTCAAAAAATTGTAGAGCAAATATCCAATAAATTATAATATTAACAGGAAGTCAAAATCAACTAAGGATAGACTTTGCATGAGAGAAATACGCATAAGTATAAAGCATTTCTTTTAATTTTAGATAATATTATTAATCAGATAATTTTCAAGCTATTCCATTGGCCAGAACATAATCACATGACCCCCTATATTATGTGAGCTTGCACAGAAACGGCATATCAAAAACGACTGATTGCACGGTTACTAAAAATAGCTCAAAATTAAGTTCTTGTTCCTGCATAGAAATAGCATATCAAAAACGGCTGTTAGCATGGGTGATATTGCACGGTGAGTAAAAATGGATCAAACTGTGATATTCAGTAGTTGATATTAAAATATCAATATCAAAGAACTAGCAATGACACCATTTCTCTGGTCAGTCTAAAATTGACCTGTGAAAAAGTGACAAAACACATTTTAACTGCATAAAGAAAATGTACAGAAAGTCAACATATATTTGGTCATTGCATACAGATCTATAATGGGCAAAATAAAGGAATGAGCTAAGAAAAAAATATCCATGCATGCCAAGGGATGTCAGAAAAATTATTCTTATAATGATTCACATGGTTTCAATTTATAGTAAAAATAATATGTCGTTGGATCCAGTTCCCAAAATCTGTGACGCACGACTACAGATACAAAAGAGGGTGTGTCTCCCTCCCCACCCACCCAAAGAATGGTTTGTACATTCCACTCTAAAACTTCTGCCACTTTCGTGTCTGTAGTTACATATTTAAATGGTGTCCTCTTTATGTACCTAATTATGCAGACATTTCAAAGAAAACTGTTTCTGTCCAATTTCATGGGGTCATTACTATCATTGACCATTTGTCGGCGACGAGCATTATGTCTTTTTTTTTCTTTTTCAAGTCCATGAACCATATTTTCAGTAAAACGATAAATTTCAGAAACGTCCTCCCTAAACAAAATCGTTGGGCCACTATTTTCAGCAAAATCATGAACATAAACATCTTTATTTGCTTCAGACTATGCGATCGCGGTATTTTGTACATTTTCATCATCACCCAGTTCCTCATCCTCGCTGATCAACGGAACATCACTATAAGATTCATTATTTCTTTCATGTCCCGTCCATTACCCCCTGCAACACTGCTATCAGTAGAAATGTGAAGTCGCTCTCCATCGATAAAAAAAATCCGGTCCAACGTCCAGACGTTCTGCCCACTGGAGGCTGCCATTTTTTGTTTTTGTTTTGACATGTGAAAACTTATGAATATTCATGAAGTAAGAGTGCAATACCGTGCACAAACAAGGTTAAGGGCATACGATACAGTTACAGGGGAGATAATAACGTTGTTATGCGGAGTGGTAACGTTTTCCCGATTTTCGTGACATGGTCATGAATTCGCGGGAAAGGGAAAATATTAGTTTGAAACGTAACACATCCCAGTTTTTCATTACAGCGAAATGCACTATCCAGGATCTTACAACACATGAGATTTATGTAAAATTTTAACAACGCTTTATTATTGTATTCACAAAAAGGTCTTAAACTTTACACCCAAATAAATCACACCCCGGGTATCTCGATAAAGCTGCCAAAGAGCATATTGCTCCGTGTTTTTGTATCTTGATTTTTCCTTTGATGTTATGATGAATATTTCACGGAGTTCCGTTTGCTTCGTGAGATTTTATCATTTAACATCGATACAACACAGACGGAGCAATATGATCCGTTGCATCTTTATCGGGATACCCGGTGTGTAAATGTCATGGTATGGTGGAGGTTCCGTAAAACTTTGAAATTTACTGATGCAACGTGGGCTGTATATTTGAACAAGTCGCACAACTCTAGACGTCGCCAGTGTTGTGAAGGTGTAGCGACTAAGTCACTACTATACAAAGTAAATACACCAGGATTGATTTAATTGATTCATAAGACTTCGAACTAGTTAAATAGTTGGTAAAATGTCCGGTCTATCTTCTGTACCTTCTAGGATAAATGTATGTTGTTTTCATTTTCTTTATTTGGTCCTTTATTTACGGTAATTCAGGTTACAATTTTACTGTCCTAATTTTCTGTGCAGTAAGACTTTAATAAAACACTAAATAAAGGAACTAGAGAAACTCCCTCGTGAATAGGAGACAAAGTTTCCTAGCAGACAAACTACAAGTAAACATTATGATTATTCCTTTGATAGATTAATCAACACGAGTCACTAGAAACTCCCTTTCCTCAGCCAATGGCATTTTACCATTAACTGGTACTTGCGCATAACTGACCGAATGTTATTTAGACACTCAACTGAATTTACATAAACGGACACAACATCGTCGTATGTATGGGTCACTCAAAAATAGACCCCACTTTCAAATATACATTTATCGTCCTACACCATGTGAGACCATCACTAAAATTGACAAAAAAATTAACATGCGAAGACCAATAATTAACAAATATTTGTGACAATAACTTGCGATACTCTACCACCTGATGAACTAATGCAAATAGAACAACAAAAAAATCGGCGGGTAAAAATGACGGACGTTATACCGAGAGAAATACAACGCAACGTCATTTACCGCCAAAATATTAGTTTGTGGTGATTTTTTTACAGCTTTTCTCAAATATTTTAAAAACTAGCACATGGACCCCCTCTTTCAGAAGAATGTCACCGAGGAAACCAATTGCCAAATTATGAAGGAAAAATCAATAGTCAATTTTTTTTATATCTCCATTTCAATCCATGAATATAGCAATAATCGAGCATTACATATACAAAAACATATTGGAAGTTGTTTATATGTTTTATCACAATCCCATTTAAAGGCGATAAAATGAGCAACGCAGGTCAAAAAACAGAACTGAAATAGCCCAAGTACTTTGAAAGTTACAACCATTTAAAAATTTACATGAAAAACGCAAATTATTGTGTTTTACCCCAAAATTAGCGATTTTCAACGTTAAATATCTCAAAAAGTAAGTCATGAAGGTATATTTTTCTTTGCATATTTGGAATCCTCATATCAAAATTAATATTATATCGGATTTTCGTGAAAAAATCAATATGGGATCTATACTGTATCGTATGCCCTTAAATGGACATAAACCATTCTTCTTGTTGGTATTTATGACTCCTATTCAATATTAAATTGATTATATTAATCATTGTGAGGTCTAAAGTTACATTTAATGTATGGCGTAGGAAAGCGTATCTGCGGGGGAACGGTAAAAGCGTAAAAGGCGTATCTGCAACGGAATGGGATAAGCGTAAAAGGCGTATGCGCGTGGTAAGGTATTAACGGAGGACTTGAGGCATTTTCTACAGTTAAAATAGCAATTAAATCAATAACATTCGCCACATGAAACTGTAGAGTATATTTTCATTTGACATAAAAAATGGAGATGGATAAGCCTAAACTACACACCTAGCAAAACTCACGTTACCACCCATCTTTGGATATTTGTCTGGCTCAATGTTAAACAAACCTTAAAGATCTGATGATTCTACATGTACACTAATGGTCACTAATAGGTATGTATATAGAATGAAACATAGATACAAGATGTATAACATTGGATGGTCCGTGTAACATTTAACAATTTAAAATTCTAAAACTTTTTAAAATTTTAAAATTTTAAAAGTTTGACCAAAAATCTAAAATATCAAATTTTCAAAATGAACAAAAATTTTTAAATTTTGAAAATTTAACGAAAATATTAAAATTTTAAAATTTTTGAACTTTAACATTTTTGGACATTTGATCAAACTTCGAAATTTGTAAACTTAACTTTTATTTTTGATTATTTCGCTTTTTAAAACTTTCGAAATTTCGATTCTTGACTAAAAATACAAAACTTCTCAAGATCGCTAGCTCATACAAGATAATGTTGTCAATAATCTGCAGACCAACTATTTCATGCATCTTACATGTGAAGAATATTTCAGTTTTAACCTTGAGTTAAGTTAGACGGTAGGGCTAGGTGGGACACTGAATAGGGAGACTCATTTAACCTTTGTGTGTTCTTTTGTTTTTTAATGAACTATAATGCATCTAGCTTTAAAATATATACATCTTTCTGTCCTTTATCTCTGTGTCGATTTGTATTTTATTCAACGATAATGTTTCTAGCTTTAAAATGTAAAGTACATAAAGGTTGGTCCCAATGGGAATAAGCAGGAAGCGAGATTGAAGTTTTTTAAACGAGCTGGAAACAGGATCTTTGCAAAAAATTGCATGTGAAAATGGGTAAAGATGTCCACCGTGAAGCGGGAATCGTTGAAATGAAGCCTTTGAAACGGGCAAAAGCGACCTCTTCATGTTTTCCAGCTCGTTGAACCAGAGAGTGGAGAAAAATTGACGAGATTTCGTTTAAGGGACCCCACTGAGACCCCTAAGAAGAAATAAACACCACTGGCGCCATTTTTTTCTTTGGGGGGGGGGAGCAGCTGGATCCCGGGAGTTACTGTTATCTATAGGGTTATAATTAAATCCAAATTAGACTGCAAAAATGGTAATGGAACAACTCCTTTACACGGACCTATAGGCTACTGATTATCAATATATAGAATATAAAGAATATTTCAGTTTTACTATTGACCTAAGTTAGATGTGAGGGGTGGACCATACAAGGGCATTAATCTACATTTGTGTGTGGGGGTTTGTGTTTTTACAATATATATTGCATCTAGCTTAAAGATATCTACATCATTGACGTTGACGTCAATTCGTACCTTTGAGGGGTAGCAGTAACCCGGGAGTAATGTAAAGGGACGGTCACCGTGAGTAAAGTATTCTAGAACTGAGTATCGTAAAGAACGGAAGCATGCGACAAATACGTAGGAATTCCCAAGTAAAGAAGAACGTAGTTGTAGCTATATGCATGAAAAGATAAAAAAAAATTGCAATTTTCTGTTTTTTTTTTCTTAAATAATAAGAAATCTCCAAATTAAAATTGCATGTTAAGAGTTTTGTTTCCATACTACCCATACCCATATCCAGCAGCTACGGTACGAACACTCTATGGTTTTTTTATCGTTTTATTTTTTTAAATTGTACTGCATCATATGCCAATCTAATTAAAACTGGAGACCGAGGAGGATGAGCCTGTATCGCTCTCAAAACAAAATGTCTCGAAGCCAAAGTACGAAGTTTTTCCTATACCCAGGATCAAAGATAGAACATGTCATCTCCTGGCGGCCATGGTTTTCATCTGACTTTCTAACATTTTTTCTATAAAGTTTGGGTGTCCTGAAACGTCCACTGTTAAATTATGTTCCCCGCTGGTGGTCATGTTTGATCGGAACAAATAAGCAATATATTGTGAAAGACCTTCCAAACATTGTGCCTGTAAAATTTCGTTGAATTATGTTCTGTAGTTTCAAAATTTTATGTTTCAATATGTTAAACCAATATTATGTTATGTAATGCGCATGAAGATGTTTGACAAACAGGACTTCCATTCATGTTAAATTAATT
>MJUU01065409.1:0-20794 GCA_002080025.1 Modiolus philippinarum | reverse complement strand
TTTCTATTGTTCTATTTCAACCACTTCCCCGCCTGTAAACACAATATAAGGATGAGTCTTAAAAATGCGGGAAAATGCGAGCCTTTTTTCTCTATAAAAATAATTACATTGAATGTTTCCTCGACAGTTTTTGTTTTTAATAACAAACCCTGACAAAGAAAACTCCTTGATATGTTCTGAGTTTCTCCATAAAATCACTGGACATTCTGTTTTTTTTTTCGTATAACAAAAACCTAGGTTTCATTAAAAAACCTTTACATTGTTCTTTTTTTTTATTAAAAATCACTTGACATACAACTCTTATTCATAAAACCTTGATATTAAGTGTTAAAAAATTATGGGCAGGCTGTTTCTTCATAAAAAAAAACAAAAAAAAAAACTATACATTCTGTGTTTCTTCATAAAAAGGCCAGGTAAAAAATGCATTTTTTGTTTCTTTATTAAAATATTGGACATTTAATTTTTCTTTCTAAAAATATCATCTTTGCCAGCCAAGGGTTACAATGTGCTCCTCTCCTCTTCACGAGAGGAGCGGATCGTAACCCTTGGCCAGCGAAGATGTAAAAATATATGCTTTTCCATAAAAATCTTCACATTCTATGTTTATTCTTTTACATTTTATGTTTGTTCATAAAAACCCTTGGCATTCTATTACGTAAACAATGATGGGAGTTTGTTTCTTCAAACTTTTCACAATGTTTGTTTCTCTATCAAACATAATTTTACATTCAATGTTTTATCCATTAAAACCCTGGTTATTTTAATGTTTGTTTAAAGAATATCCCGAGAAAACATACATTTCTCTTTGAAAAAAAAAATACATTAAGGCCATACGTAGAAACTAAATTCACAGTAACTTTAGTATTTTGATACTGTTTTACCACTGGGCCGATGCCTCCGCTGGAGGAATGTTAGTCCCGAGGGCATTCACCGACCCAGTATCCAGTACTTCGTTACAGACCCGAAAACCGATTTTATTTTTAACTTGCAATATCTAAATTTAAGGAAATTTTGTTACAACCTAAGGAGTATCTCCCTCTTGCATAGCTCTGTCCTTGCCTGATTTTAACTTTCCTATTTAGATAAATTTGGTAACTTGTTCTGTATCAGCTTTAACGCTTATTTCGGACTATGGATTTCCAAATATTTTGATTTGATTTGCACTGAAGAAATATAAGTTGTCAGAATGGCCATATGCAGACACTAAATCCACAATATTTTGTTCTTCCTCATAAAAATTTGACAGTCTGTGTTTCCATCGAGAAAATGGACTTTCGCTCTGCAGGGCCGAGATCAGTTCTTTTTCTAAAATAATGGACAGTTTGATGCTTTTCTCCTACTTAATACATGGTTTTCTTTGTTCGAATAACGGACAGGTTAGTGTAAGCCAAGGATCAGTAACTGATTGATCCAGCAAATGATGTGTATAAAATAAGGAAGTTGGGACAGTTTAAACGAAACATTTAGACTAAATGAGTCTTCTGAACTCACAAGCGAAACAAACTATATCTGTATCAAGTATTTCACTACAAAATTTTTCTTCAGGTATTTCAAACATAGTTTCACAAAACCTACCAACGACAATTTATTTTAACAATGATGTTCCTTAAACTAACTGCACTTATTGCAGCAGCAGAAGATTCCCCAGAGCAGCTTACTCTTTTTATTAAGTCAGTACTTCAGAGCTGACCCGAAAGCCGATTTTATTTGGAAACTTGTAATATCTAAATTTTACAAAATTTTGTTGAAAACTAAGGAGTATCTCCCTCAAGCAAAGCTCTGTCCTTAGCAGATTTTAGCTTTCTATTTAGAGTATTTGTTCTATATTCAGTTTCGTAACATATTTTGAGTTGATGGTCTTCCAAACGTTTAGATTTTATCTGCACTGAAGAGACATAGATGGCCATATGCAGAAAGTAAATTTACATTTACTTCGGTATTTCAGTGATTCTCAAAATTGTGACCCACATCGTATTATAACTGTCCTTGGTTAAAAAAATTGTAAAAATTACTTTTCTTTAATAAACAAAACGTTATTTTGTTTTGCCACACATCTGAAGAAAACAAATTAACCAACAGTGGCATGACACTATCAACAATTTNTATACTTCCTAAAACAAAGGAAATTGTCCAACTTCTCTCATAATTTCTGGATTTAAAGATCTTTTACTGTTGGGTTTAGGCTGCTTAAGGATTTGCAAAAAAAAAAAAATAATAAAATGAAATATGCTTGTAGCCAATTATGTATTTCTTCTGTTAGATTTCCTGTGCATTGAAATTAATTTCTTAAATACGGGTAGCTTTGAAAGATTCTAGATTTTTTGTTGTTGTTAAAATGTAATTAATTATATGGTTCCATTCTACCAGTCTTATAAGAAACTTAAAAAATTGCACCTCTCAATAATGATTTCGAGTTATCATTTACCTGGACCTATTATACCTCTACACTGACAACTCTGGAAGTCTGAAAACAAAACTTTTCGACAAGCATGATGCTTTCGACTTTCCAATAGTGAACTTCCTGTTTTTGAGCAGTAATATTCCCACTTCTCCGTCATATGGCGTGTTCAATTCACAGCTCATTCGCTATTGCCGTGCCTGTAAGATGTACAGCGATTTTGTCAACAGAGCAAAAATTACTGTCTCAAAATCTAATACATCAAGGGTATGTTCAGTCACTGTTGCAATTGTCACTACAGAAGTTTTACGGTCGTCACCACGATTTGACAGACCATTACAATGTTTCTGTTTCACAAATGAGAACAGATATCTTTGGGTAGATCCAGAGTTTGTTACCGGACCGGCTAACACCAACTGTCACAAAACCAGACTTTCACTGGCAGTTTGAGGGGTGCCATGCGTGGAGCAGATCATGCTTACCCTTCCGGAGCACCTGATGATACCTCATTTTTTAGAGGGGTTCACACTGCTAGTGCTTTAGTTTTGTGGCGTTCTTGTTCATTTTTGTTTATTTGTTTTGTCTTTGTCATACTGCCTCAATTCGTGTTGCTGTGAATTTCCGTGATTTTGGATTTATGATTTTAGTATTCCCCTTTCCTCGTTCTTGCTTCGGTAAACAGTACAATTTATCAAGGGAGTTATGAAGATCCTTTGTTTCTTAATAAAAAGACTTTCACATTCAGTTGTTCTTCATATAAAAAATCCTGGCCATTCTATGTTTCTTCATAAAGACGCTGGAAAATCAGTGTTTCTCCATCACAAACCATCATATTCAATGCGTCTTCATAAAAAGCACATAACATTCTATATTTTTCCATAAAAAACCCAGACATACTTTCATTCCTCATCACGAAAAAAATTTGACATTTATCTTTCTTCATATGCTCATAATCAACCATCAAAAATATGTGTGTCTCCATTAAAAAAAAATCTGTTTCTTCATACAAAAATACTTGACATATGCTAGTATGTTTTCCATACAAGAACCTTCAAATTAGAAGTAGAAAAAGGGGAAAACAATTGACAGTCTATGTATCTCTGTAAAAAGCCCTAGACGTTCTCTACTTCTTCTTTAAAAGAAACTAAACATTATGTTTCTTCACAAAAACCCCTAAATAGCCCATGTTTCTCCATAAAAATCCTTGGACTTTCTATGCCTCTTCATAGAAACACCCTCGACTTTCTGTGTTTCCTCCTTTAAACAGTAGACCATCTTTTGTTTTCTTCATAGAATTAGAATAAGAATATTTTATTCCAATGAAAGGACCCTTTGATGGAGCACCCAATTTACAATTACAATTTCTACATTTAGGGACCGGCCATTTAACTTGAAAAAGGGGGGGGGCTATGTTTTTTTTCTAAAAAAATAATCTGGCGCCGATTTTATGTGAAAAAAATGTTTTGGCTGCCAAAATGATGAAAAAAAAAATTTCTGACGGAGGCTTTCTGCCCAAAAAAAATAATGTTAATTTTGAAAAAAAATATTTTGTTGATACACGTGAAAAAAATAAATAAATTGTTTTCTGTCCAGAAAAAAAACCATAACCCCCCCCCTTCAGGTTAAATGGTCGGTCCCACAACCCTTCTACATATTTTGAGTAAATCCATATTAAGTCTTTTGAATTTTCTGGTCCGCAGTTCATATGTTATAACAAAAAAAGGATATTTCTCTAATATCACTAATAAAAATTATTGTTCATGGACTGATTATTGTTCATGATATGATTAAGGCACTTATTCTTTTGATTGACAACATTTCTATTTCTTTTAGCGAAATTGTTAACCAACAGGTCATTTGAATTCACATGTGCATCTCTCATTGCAGATTTTCTTCTTTTCTGTTAACAAAAAAAAACACAATATGGAAACGTACAGAACAGTTATCAACTTATTTCAATTTTCAATGATGACAGCTATAAGGTGTATTGACAATAACCTTACTATTTAAAATCCCCAGTTTTTAGATTATATTTAACGAAAGGATATGGAGTAAATTAACATGAGACCACAACTCATATGTTAACTCCAACTGCATAAATTGTAATGAGCTGTATAGCCATTTCATCAATTCCTCATCAGCAGCTCTAGAACCCAAACATAGGAAATCCACAATTTAAAAAAAAAATATTTAAAATACATAAAACCAAACGAAATCCGAATAATTACATAAATTTAGATAATATTTATAAACAAAGTGTACACATGAGATATAACCTCATGTACAAGTACGCCATATTTAAGAAAAATAAAGAGCATGCATCTCACCACGGGGGATTGTTTTACTAACTCCACACTGCATCAAAAAACGAACTCCTGTATTAAATATTTTACGAAAGGATATGGAGTAAATGAACTCATATTTACCCATAACTCATATGTTAACTCCAACTGCATAAATTTAATGAGCTGTATGACCATTTCGGAAATTAATTCCTCATCAGCAACACTGTCTACTCATCTACCCACTAGAACTGAAATTTAATAAAGCTGTACTTCCCTTTTCTGGATCTGACTCAGGTAAAATTAAAACTAAAATAATTGATAAAAAAGGTGATTTTGATTTCACTATTCCTAATTTCCCTTGCTATACGGCGACGTTCCTCATATACGAGGTGTACGTATCTCAACTGGTACGATTAGCCCACGTGTGTTCTACTCTTGACGACTTTAATGAACGTAACCTTACTATCACATACAAACTTCTACAATAAGGCTACAGATTTCATAAATTGCTAAACATACAAAAAATGTATTTAAGAAGTTTTATAAGGCGTTGTTCCATTACTTAGTTTTACCATGTATTTGTAGAGACTTTTTCTCATGTGCATTTACTCCATATCCCTTCATTGAAAATTTTAGTAGATATCAACATTTGATATCGAAATACCCACAAACAGCTTATTTCTAAGGGCATCACCGTGTTTATGACAATTTTGAAAAAATGCCAAAAAACTGATTCGAAATCCAGAAAACTGGGACGTAGAAAAAAGAAGGGAAACGGGGAATGTAACTTATATTCCCCGCGTTATAGGGGATATTGATGCATATTCTGAATAATTCCTTTAGATTGGCTTTTGGATCAAATGACCTAAGATTTTATATGTATTTGCCTCTCACTGATACTGCCACTGCCTATGTCTACTGAAATTATTTATCAAACCCTTCGAAAAGTTGGAGTTTGATTTTTCTTCCGTAGTGCGACAGTGTTTTTTACTGGCTCAATGAACTAGACCGCAGTTCAGCGGCGACAACTCCTTGACCCGTCTTTCTAAATTACACTTTGTCTCATTCTTTCTATCTCGGAAACAGTAGTCTACAAGTATTAGGTTTTATTTGTATTTATTTGTTTTATTTATGTTTATTATACTACAGGGAAACGCGATAGACATTGGTGAGTTTTTCCTAGTGCCGGTACCAAGTCCGGTTATTCCGAGTTCCTATCGTTGTTTACGTTTGTTTTATGTTTTTTATTGTTGTTTTTCTTGTGCAGTTCCCTGGTAGATTGTGGCATGTGATTGTAACTTCCGGTCATTGTGGGTGTTTCCTGTTAATTTTTCTTTTACATTCACATTAAAACCCCTTACCAATCAATGTTGTTTTTTTCATAAACAATCCCTTGACATTGTATTTTTTTACTTAAAAAAACTCGACAAACTATATTTCTCCATTAAAACTTTATATCAATGTCTCTTTATGAAAAACCCATTTATATAGAAACCTTGAAAATTCTATGTTTCTTAATAGAAAATCTTGGTTATTTTCCTCTCAGAAACAACTAACAATTATCCTTATAAAACAAACCTTAACAATGTATGTGACTTCATAAGAAACCCTACACATTCTAGGTTTCATCATAATAAAAAAACCTTTTGAATTAATGTGTCTTTGTAAAAAAAAAAGCTCTTAACATTCTATGGTTTGTCAAAGAAAACCTTGGAGAATCGCTGTTTCTTCATTACAAAACTCATGGAATCAATGCTTTTCCAAAACCCCTATTATTCCATGTTTCTTCATAAAACATTTACAGTATAAACCCCTTTATAATTGATGATTCGTTTTAATCACTTCCTTGACATTGTATGTTTTACTAAAAACAAACTGGACCATCTATATTTCTCCATAAGAACCGCCTTAAAATCTATGTTTCTTCATAAAAAAACCTTCACATTCTATCTTTCTACATAAAAACCTTGGAAATCCTTTGTCTTTTCGTGAAAAAAAAACCTGTTCAATTTTAGTTGTTTCCTCCCAGAAACCTTGACATTTTTTGTTATCCTTGGCAATATCTTTTACATCAATGTTTCCTTCACAATTTATGTTAATCCATGATAAAACCCTGTACATTCTTCGTTTCTTCATAACAAAACTCTGTTCAATCTCTGTTTCTAATAAGAAAACCTAAACATTTTGTGTTATTAAATGAAAAAATCTTATATAATGATAAAAACTCTCTGTCAATCTCCAAAGGAAACTCTCTTCATAAAAGCAGTATAATTTCAATGTTTCTTCGTAAAAACACCTTTAAATTCTTTTTTTTTTTGCCATAAAATCCTTGAATGTACTATGCACATTACAAATATATGTTTCTGCATAGAAACCATGTACATTCAAGTTTCTATAGAAAAATCCTTGACATTCTACGTGTCTCAACAAAAACCACTGACATTTTATGTTTCTTCATTGAAAAACCCGTGTAAAATATGTTTCTCTGAACCCTTTTATCCAATGTTTCTTCATAAAAAAACATATACAACGTGTTTCTCATCAGTCAACTTTCCGATCAATTTTTCCTCATAAATACTCCCTTGATATCGCGTGTTTTTACATAAAAAACTGGATCATCTACATTTCCCAATAAAATAAAACTTTAAAATCTATGTTTTTTTCATGAAAAATCCCATCACAAAATTCTGGATATTCTTTATTCTATGTTTCATAAAAGCTGGATTTTGTATGTTTCTCATGAAAAACACTTGACAATCTATGTTTCTTCATAAAAACTGGATCTTCTATGTTTCTTTATAAAAGCCCTAGACATTCTATGTGTTTCCTCATAAAAGCCCTAGACATTCTATGTGTTTCCATAAAACCATGAACATTCAATGTTTCTTCACAAAAACTGGACGTTGTATAACTTGACCGTAGAAAATGGACAATTTACAATATGTTTCTTCATAAAAACTCAAAACATTCATTTTTTTTCATAAAAATCTGGTTATTTTGTGCTTTTCCATTAAAAATTCCTGACATTCTATGTTACCTATTAAAAAAGCCTAGTTAACCTACAGCATTTTTCTTAAAAACCCTTCACATTCAATGTACCCATAAACAACCCTTGAAAATTTATGTTCTTTCACTAAAAAATTGTTTATTTCTCCGTAAAACCGTGAACAAAATGCTCTTCCATAGAAAACCCTTTACATACAACATTTCTTAATAAAAAAACCTTGACATTCTATGTTTACTCCCTTGACAATCCTGGACACTCTATGTTTCTTCATAAAATACTTGTGACAATCTGTGTTTCAACTTAAAATCCTTCACATTCAGTGTTTCTTTGTGAAAAAAAAACTGTAGGTCAATAGACACTGGAAAAAAATTTTCTTCAGTACAAACAACCTGGGAATTTAAGCTTATTCAACAACTTCAATTTATGTCTTTTAATAAATACCCTGAATATTATGTGTTCGTTTACAAAAAAAATTTATATTTCTTCATTTAAAAACCCTTAATTTCGAATATTATTTGTCCATAAAAAATTAACATCAACCAATCTTCATAAATAACCTTGACATTCTATACTTCCCCATTACAAACCTTTGACATAATGTTTTCTTCATAAAAAGAAAAAAAAATCTTGAAATTCTATGTTTCTTCATAAAAAATCTTCGACATTCTGTTATCCCTATAAGAAACCCTGTTTTTTTTTAGGTTACTTCATAAAACACTATAAATTAAATTTTTATTCGTAAAAACACCCTTGACATTCTATGTATTGCCATAAAAACCTTGAGAATTCTATGCTACGTCACTTAAAACCCTGAAATATGCCCCTCCACAACCCCCTTGACTTTTTTGTTTTCATAGAAACCGTAGAAAATCTATGGTTCTTATAAAGTTCTTTACATTCAATGTTTGTTCATTAATTTAAATTTATGCTTTTCACTAAAACTCTTTCCATTCAATGTTTCGTCATTAACAATCCCTTGACACTCTGCACCTCGGTAAACGTGAGATCGTCAACTCGGACGCGATCAGCAACGCGGATGTAAACATAATAAAAAATGTCTGTTTTCTAGTTAGTTCACTTTATGTCTATGGGAGTCTAGGATGATGTTTATTTCGCTGAACTTGATTACTCTTTATTTAGGGGCCAACTCCGACATGCCGTTGGGTGTGGGGTTTCCTCACCGTTCATTGAAGATCTTATGGTGGCTTTGAGTTGTTATTACTCCCCTTCGGGTCGTTGTCTCTTTGACACATCCTCCATTTCCCTTCTTTTTCCTATAGATAACCAGAGTTTTGTTAAGGGCCCGTGTAAACAATATTTATGCATTTTTTTGTTATTTTTTAAACACAGTGACATAGTAAACTTTATATCCTAGCTACAAAGTACATAAATCAGCTTTTAAAATGATTTTTTATATGAAAAATGAAAACCTAGATGTGATCGGCAACGCAAAATATTTCTAAAAAAGCGATCGTATAACTTACGATAAGCGATCGGATAACTTATTATATATATAAGTAAATATAGATATTTACGTGACTACGCAGTATTGAAAGGGAATTTAGCATTGCACCTCCTCGGGTATGATCGATAATGTACACTCAAGTTCTTGTTACCACACACAAGGTTGAAATTTTCTGTGGTTTAAATTTTGCAAACAGAGGTATACCCATTAGTAGTTTATATAATTGTAACCGCAGTAGGAATAATATTAATTGTAAGTTACATCACACCAAGAATCTCTCAAAGGGCTACTATCGTTCATCTGAACCATGATTAGTGTATTAAGTGGTTTGAAAACTCTGAATTGCCTTTCCCATGTAGCCAATGATAACCTGGTGCTGTTGCAATCTTTGATTAGGAGCAGATCTGCTGAATAAGATATTTGAAGTGGACAATCTAAGGTAGTTTCAGTGAAGAGGCTCCTTAAATATGTTGCCATGGGGTCCAATGTTAAACTTTTTCCCACTAACAACCATCTTGGATGAGGTGCAGTTCTGCCGGATATCATTTTTTGGAAGGGAGCATTGTGACCAAGTTTGGTTCTTTGGTCTAGAAGTTTGAGAGAGGATCAATGGATGTCCAACGTTAAATTGTTGGCACCCATTTTGGATGAGTTACTGACCTGACCGGAGTTCCTTTTTAGAGGGGACCATCTAAGGATAATTATGACTAAATTAGGGGGTAACTATACTAGAAGCTTCAGAGAAGACCTTTGAATGTGCATGTATTCCATAGGTTACCATGTAACACTATATGTTCCCCTTTGGCGGTCTTTTTTGATAAAGTTTCGTTCTCCCGGGTATAACTTGTAATGGGAATACCCAAGGACAATTATGATCACATTTGGTTTCAATGGGCCGAGTATTTTCAGGAGAGAATATCTTTGCATGAATAAATTACGACGGATGGGCTGAAGATAGACGGTGGTCGCTGATTGATGGCAAAAAACCTGCAAAATGTCTATAGCCAGAATAGAATAAAAGGTAAAGACTTCAGTTTTTATTAAGAAGAATGGATATGGTAAAACGGCTACAAAAATTCACCAGAGGACCACACAAAAACGTTGAAAACAAATAAACAGGGCAAAGGATGACAGTGATTGTAAGAACACTTTGCCAGTTAAATTAATGTTTGTTGATAATCCCACACCCATGACCAATGAAGACATGGATGTAGCGTTGCTCGACAATTAGTAAAGAATTCCGCTCAAACCGGTACTAGGGGCCGTCTTGAACTTATTATGAGGTGTGAGCAAAGCTCATTGTTGAAGGCCTCGTGGTGACTTCAGGATGAAGAACAACAATAAAAGTGTTGTTCCTTTGCTAGTTTTGTACCATGTATTTGTAGAGACTTTGTCTCATGTGCATTTATCTTTTCATTCAAACATTCACATTGAGCCTCATCACATTCAAAACAATTAAATAACTACTATTTTTTTGTGCCCTGTATGTCCATTTCTGAAAACAATGTTGGCAAAGCCAAACTAAAGAAACCAAAACGACAAGTCAACTACAGGTAAAAATGCACGGCTTTCCAGGGAATGCATGCATGTGGTTCCTGAACTCAGTATAAGAAACAGACAGACGGACGAATAAAGAAAGAAAAATGCATTCGTTTACTTTGCAAAATATGTATGAGCAATGAAGACAAATGGAGTAAATGCACATGAGATAAAGTTGCTACAAATACATGGTAAATGTGTTGCGGATAATGCTATGTTTTGATGCCAGATGGACAGATAGACGGACGGACGCAAGTGACAAGTAGTAATATGTCTATCCTGCACTAGGCGAAGTTAACACGAAAATACAATCTAAATAAGTTAAGTATACTGGCTAGTAACGGATATTGATTTTACGTTTCCATCTTATTTTATGCCCGCCACGAGTGTGGTTTACCCTTGCCCCTACGTCCCGATATTAAGTGTTGACTTTTAAGTCCACATGTTAGTAACCTTATGCAAAAATTGAATAATATTACATCCGTGCATGCACTTTGAGTAGTAGAACCAGATTCATCAACAACTAGGTGTTCATGACAAACACTTTAGGCTTGAGTGACTTTTGTTAAATTTTGTGTTCAAGTCAATTAACCAGCAACTAACTAACATGTTTCCTCAAATTAATTGCCTTGGTGAGTACTACCTAAATCATTGACAAATAAGTGGCTTTGACCTATATTTCACGTTTGAGTGACATTTTTAAATTTTACTATATGAATAATGTTGCATCAAATTACTCACCAAAGGACAATTAGATGTGTTTGACCTACATTTAACGATTGAGTTACTTGTAAAATTTTGTGTTTCAAGTCCTAGACAGCATAGCCCAATGATATTTAAGAAAATTTTATTATACTTGTGAAAGCTTTGCAATTCCATGACCATTGTGGTCGCTTTGACCTACATTTTACGCTTGATTGACTTTGCTTAAATTTTTCATTAAGGCCATTTCCTAACAGCTGCACATGATATTACATTGATGTTTACTCGAATAAATCACCACCGTGACTACCAAACAATTCATAGATGATTTTATTACCTGATAAAGTATTTGCTCCATTCACTAAGTTGGACATTTTTGTTAAGGTCCATTACTTAACACCTATTTATTGAACAATGGCATATGTAATATTCATACCTGCAACCTATCCCTATATGAGGGTTATTTCCCCATTTTTTCAGAATGCAATATGCAATAATTTCTTACTTGTTTTACAAAACTGATATATATGCAAATCTATTAAACAGTTATTTTGATTCAATTCAGTGACCGCGATCTAATTACGCCTGTTTGACTTCGGTTACACATTGCAATGAATTTGTCACCGGGGCATCGGTATCTTATAGACACATTATCTGGTTTTCGGTGTGAAATATGGGGTTTGTTTCCTTGTTCGGCTTTGTGCAAATATCGGCCAAATGTAGTTGCAAATCATACTTAAGAGTGTCTGCTATATTTTTGTCATTTGGCTGATCAAGTAGTAAGATATTATGCTAATTGAAAAGTATGTAAATGCATTCGAATTGCATAAAAATTGTTTTTATTCAAATTGTATCAATCGGGCGACATGTTGAAACAAATTTTGATGATTCAATGCGTTCTCAAAAATTGTCCACTAAGGGAACAAATGACGATGCAAAGTTTTTTAACACCTTTTTGAATGTATTGAAAGTATCAAGGATTCGGGAGCATAAGCGCTGATGAAACCCTCGGAGAGGGTGGTCCATCGACCGCTGGTAGAGAAAAATAACAAATAACTAATTTTGTGTCCTGGATAGAAGTTGTAGCACCTGAATTGTAAATGCATACCACTACCTCATCTACGTGACCTCATCTTGCGACTGTAAAAGCTAAAGAACTTCGTAGAGCTAAAGAAAATCTAACTACTCAGCTATTATATATACAAATCTACAGGTTGCATATAACAAAAATACTGCCCTGTAAAATGTATAATAATAAAGTTGTGAATGATGTAAGTTTTTAATTCCTTGATAAAAATAACTGGTCAGTAGCGGGCTGGGCAATTCCGTAAATTGTTATTACTAATTCTGTTTCAAATTTTGCACGATCGCATGTTTATCATCACTGACTAGTTGTACGATCGCTTATTACATCGTTGCCGATCGCATAAATTATTGCGACTTATTGAAAAGAAACGTAATTTAAAAAGTTATTATTATGTTATAGATCTTATTATCGAATAAAATCACTAACCATAACAATGAAAAAGAATGGTGTGCAACTAAAACATTCTTTTTGCATAGCAAAGTACAACATTTTCCTTAAATTCATCTTCCAATGGTAGATTGTGTTCAAAATGTTAGCACAAAATTGACGTAAAACATTAAGGTAACTTTTGGAAAGAAAAACGTAGAGAAGAATTAAGTGGTGCTTTCTTAACAAGAAATTTCTAGAAAGATGGCCTGAAACTAGCAAAATATACTATTTATTCTCGCCAAATATTCCTAGTCTAATGAAAACAACAATCCGCATTACTGATCGCCTCCGAGTTGAAGATCTCACGTTTACTGGGGTGCTCTGTTTCTCCATAAAGCCCTGGACATTCTTTCTTTATAAAGGAACCCGGGATATTCTTTTTTTTCATAATAACCGCTTTACAGTAAATGTTTCTGCATGAAAACCCCTTAACATTCTGCGTTTCAATCACAAAACCCTGAATATTATATATTTTATGTTTCCTCATAAAAATTGAACATTCTTATAACAAAACCCTTTGACACTCTATGCTCCTCCGCTTGACCATTTATGTTTCTTTATTAAGAGATCCTGGACATTCTATGTGTCTCCATAAATCTCTGAAAATTCAATGTTTATTCACAAAAACCATTGACTATGGACCTTCTTTCAATTTTTTTTTCACAAAAATAAACCCCTTAATATTTAATTATTTTTCATACATAAACTAGACATTAAAAATTTTTCTATTAAACATATGTGCTATTATATGGTCTTACACGAACTTTTACTGTGAGTCTTTTTGTGTATTTATTTTTTAGCCATTCATCACAGATAGAGGGAGGGTTTGGGTCCAAGAAAACGAGTTTAACCCCACCGCAATTTTTACCTGCTCGTATGATAGATACTTGTATCTTCGCATTCGAACTTTAACTATTGTCTCTTGCATCTATGGAACCAATAACTTTAAACATTTAAATTGTTTTGGTCATTGGCTTGTCCTTTTCTTCTTATAAAATTTTAGTTTCTTGATATTTGGGTTAATGGATGTGGTTTGTTTCCATTGTTTTATTCACTTTTTACTTTTTGGGGCCATTTAGGGCTTGCTTTATGGTGTGGGGTTACTCATTGTGTTGAAGACCGTACGTTGACCCCTAGATGCTTTGTTTTGGGTCGTTTTAAATTGGATTTGGGATGTTGTCTCCTTGACATTTACCCCATTTCCTTTCATTTTCATTTTCATTTTCATTTTATTTTGTGTTATGGTCTCATTTTCATTTAATCCATATCCTTTCGTAAAATATTGACATCCTATGTTAGTCCATAAAACACTGTGGACAATCTATGTTTCTCAATAACCCCTGAACATTTAATCTTTCTTCATGAAAAAAAAACCTGGGCGTTCAATGTTTCCTCGTAAACAAGTGTAGCCACATATCTATCTCGCCTGAATATTAAAAATTGGCATCTATACAATAGACCAATTCCGAGTTCTGGTATTTAGACTCACCAGCTGTTGTTTGTCCACCCTACGTCACAAACGTGTCCGCCCCATGTGACCAAGAATGTACGTCAACAACATAGTTTTATGACGTTTTATGCTTTATGACGTAACGCTTTCTATACTGTGACGTGGTCTGGTAAATCCTTATACTAGAGCTCGGATATGGTCTATTCATATAGATGGTTAAGTAATTGATGACAAATCCTGAGAATAGGACTTGAATGTAAAACTTGTGTCGCAATTTTCATTGAGTCATTGAACCATGAAGAGAAAGTCAAATCATTGGGGTAATGACAAAATTACCGAACAGATTTGTTAAGAGTCGAAGTCCGTGAGAAAAAAAGACAAATCAGGTGGAATGTCGACCGCAATGGCCCTGACTTGGAACAGGCATTTCAAAAGAAATGGTAAGTTAAACCGGTTTTATGGCAAGCTAAAGCGGCAGTGTCCGGTAGCAACTCAACAGCAATTGCTATTGAAAGGCCGTAAACAGTTGAAAGAAATGATCCACAGTCTGCCAGGGAACTACACAGGAAAAAAACACACAAATAAGACAAAATACAAACGTAAACAACGATAGGAACTCGGGACAGCAATATATATATGTATATGTTATTACTAGCTTTCGCTTAACGGATCAATTGTGAAACATACACTCCGTGAACAGGAAAAGCTGGAATATTACTGTCCATGTTAGGGAAATTTATAATTTTGAAATTGAAATCGTCCCTTTTGTCGTAAATTTTAGTACCGATATGACCATTTTCGTCAAATTCGAGATGCAATTCCAAGAAGATGTAGATCTAGTGATTTCCGTAGTTTCCTTCATTTCTAGTTCTGGTGGATATATTAACGGAATTCATAGCAAAAGATGCGTTATTGATGGAAAGAACATCATCAATATATCTATAAGTGAGATTGAAGGATCTAGCATCTTTTATTTTATGATCTTTTACGAGTCCCTGAAGAAATTAAGTATCATAAGAATGTAAAACAAGTCTGTGAGTAGAGGAGCACAATTAATTACCATTTGTATGCCAACTTGCTGTTGATAAATGTGATAAATATATTATCAATTAGAAAATCAAGCGTACTGCACACCTGTTTATCATCGTAGCATACTTTTCCTTTTAAAATTGGATTTTGAAAAAAATGTGGATTTATGATCTAATACAACATATATATATTTTTTTTTGAATCGGCAAAGGCTTTCTGAGTGATACCTTTGATTCGTGATTATAGTTTATCTTGAGGAAGCGTTGTATACAGTGTGGAAAAATCAAATGTTATCGTGTTCCACTACAAAAAAAAATCTGTTTCTTCGTAACAAGCTTAGATAATCTGTGTTTCTGTATAAGAAAAACTCGTAGACAATCTTTGTTTCATTAACATGTTTTTACATTCAATGTTTGTTCACTAATCTATGTTCCCATTCCGTGGTTGTGCGGGATTAATAAATACACAACCCATCTTTCGGATGGGATGTAAACTCAGGTCCACGTGTTGGAAGAAATGCCACGCTTCCTGCACGTTAAAGAACCCTTGTAGCAAGCTCTTTTTGGGGTGGTCCGTAGGTGATCNTTTCTAAATATAAACCCTTTACACCCAAGATGTTTCGTCATAAAAACGTGGCAAATCTTTATTTCTTCCAAACCTCTTTACATTCACCGTTTCTTCAATAACAATCCTATGAGAGTCGATGTGTCTGCATAAAAACCATTGACAATTTATGTTTCTCCATAATAAACTCCAGGATTTACTTTGTTTCCTAATAAACACACTGACCAATCTATCTTACTCGATTTTCAATTTTTCTACATGATAAAACTTGTTATTGTATATTTGTTTGTGAAAAAAACAGGACATTCTATTTTTCTCCTTTTAAGAACTCTTTATATTCAGTGTTTTTCATAAAAAAATCTTTGACGTTCTATGTTTCTCTATAAAAAATTACTTTTTGGAAAATCTGTGTCTCTGCTTAAGAACAGTCCTTTACACAGTATGTTTTTTTTATGAAAACAGAAGTGTCTTCGGGAAGTTACTTCATAAACATAAACTTAAGGAAATATATTTGTGTCCCTAAAATATACTTTTGGACAATCCATGTCAAAATGCAAATTATACATTTTATGTTTCTTAATAAAATATTCTTCTGGACATTTGATGTTTCTTCACGAAATAGGCTTTTGTTAAAATATGTTTATAAGCCAATATAGGTTTCTTCATAAGTCAACAGACTTCGTAACGACACGTTCCTCTGATTCTAAATAAAAATAAACTCCTAGAGAATATAATTCTTTTGCATAAAAACAGACCGTATTGGGGCAATTATGTTTCTTCATAAAAACAGACTTTTCAACAATACATGTTTTTTCATGAAAACAGACATATATGATTCTACATCGTACTCTCTGATAATTTATGATTGATTGAATATTGTTTAACGTCTACTCAGCAATATTTCAGCTATATCAAGACGAGAACAAGTTTGTTGATAAATAATCACTTTGGGGTATGGAAATGGCCATGGGACGGGAAATTCTGACTGCCACTGGAAAAGTAGGGTGAAATCGTCAAGGGCGGGGAATTTAGCCTTGTAGCCGATCACCTACGGACCACCCCAAAGAGAGCTTGCTACAAGGGTTCTTTAACGTGCAGGAAGCGTGGCATTTCTTCCAACACGTGGACCTGAGTTTACATCCCATCCGAAAGATGGGTTGTGTATTTATTAATCCCGCACAACCACGGAATGGGTCCTATTTCTATATCCCGGGACCCTCGGGGTCAGCCTCCGTTTAGGAGGGGTCACACCCCGCAAGCCGGAGATACTGGGTCCTATTTCTATATCCCGGGGTTCCCTCGGGGTCCTCTGTTAGGATGGCTCATACTCCAAGCTCAGAGGATGCTGCGGGCCTATTCTTCAGCCGGGGCCGCGCACGGCGGGATAATTTATGATTCTTCTTTTGTTTTTGTTTTTTTTTGTTTTCTTTTTTTGTTTTTGTTTTGCTTTACTTTTATTATTTTTTGGCTGGTTTGTTTGTTTGTTTGTTTGTTTTTATTTTCTTAATATCGCCATACTGTTTGACCTTTGTTTTTGGGAACCAGTGTAGGGTACATGCGTTCGGATTTTTTTTTTTGCTACAGTATATTTTTGTTTTTTGGTGTTCATAACAAACCTTTCTTTGAAGCTTTGAAGTATCGATCTAGAAGTGACTAACAAAAGTTACACCTTGTTGTGGTTTACCTTTAATTAAAGATAATCAGCACGTACATTCCTGGCGAGACATATTTAACCACATCAACGAGATCAGCAATCAATTTGTAGAGAAAAAATATCTTATTTGTCTTATTGTCTTATCAATAATGATCAATTCATAACAACTTGGGTTGGTTGTTAAAATCTTTAACCACATCAATTGAATTTCTTCTGCGGGTTTTTAATTTAAGTTGCACTTTGAATTTGTTTGGTGATTCAAAATATTGTTGCATTTTGAGTTAAATTTATAACTGAATTATATATTTTTTATTTAAATTTTCATTTTATTTAATTTGTTTACTTTCTTGTGTTTTAAATCGGCTTCAAATGCATTTTACAGTCAAGCAACCGCATTACACAGCAATTTAATAATTAGACAAAAAAAACAAAAAAACAAAAAACAAAACAAAACAAACAAAAAAACAAAACAAAACAAAATACACCCCCCAAAAAAAACCCATAAAATTAATTTTATTTAAAAGGGGTGTGACGTATTTTAACGTTGTATATTGTAACGATGAAATGTAAATATAACATAATGCTATCGAGAGGATAATAATTGCTGCAGAAGCATTAGATGCAGCATTAACAGTGTAATCAAATCGATATCAAACCCTTTCAACAATTAACAATGATAATGAACATACTGGTTTCGCAGTTTCTACGGTAATAATAATCTTGTCGATTCGCACAAGGGAGAGAGATATACATAAACATAACAAAATACCAAAGTTACTGATAATTTAGTTTCTGCGTATTTCGACAACTTATGTATCTTCAGTGCAGATAAAATCAAAACATTTGGAAATCCGTATACAGAAATATGTAAATGCTGAGAGAGAACAAAATACCAGTATGTTCTAAATAGAAAAGCCAAAATCATCTAAGGACAGAGCTATGCAAGAGCGAAATACTCCTTAGGTTAAAACAAAATTTTATTGAATTTAGATATTGCATGTTTTCAAATAAAATCGGTTTTCGGGCCAGCACCGAAGTAGCTGGCTACTGGCTGGGTTGGTGAATACTCTCGGGGACTAATATTCCACCAGCAGTGGCATCGACCCAGTGGTTATAAAAAGCAGAATACCGAAGTTACTGTGAATTCAGTTTCTGCATATCTGACATAAAAGTGGGCGTGTCAAAAAGAATTAATGCTTGGTAGCACTGTAAAAATACCACTACATTGCTGCAATAAAATGAGTTAAAATCTACCGATGTACATTTTTGTATATATACAAGATCTTAGGGACCGACCATTTAACTTGAAAAGGGGGGGGTTATGGTTTTTTCTAAAAAAAAAATATGTGAAAAAATATTTTGGCTGCCAAAATGATGAAAAAAAAAAATCTGAAGGAGGCTTTCTGCCCCAAAAAATAATGTTAATTTTGAAAAAAAAATTTGTTGATACACGTGAAAAAAATAAATACATTTTTTCGAGGGAAGCGCGAAAAAAAAATTCTGTCCAGAAAAAACCCATACCCCCCTTTCAGGTTAAATGATCGGTCCCTAACTGTATCTCCAGTGCAAGTTACTTCAACTAGCTTTTCAATATGACTCAAATAAGGATGAAAAAAGTTATGGTAAATTGTTTTCTACAAAGCATAAAATTATGTCCTCTTGTCAAACATATAAACCCATATAATTATGATGCCACGGATTACATGTCAAAAATAAACAACTGTTTAGTAAATTTAAATATTTAAAAACTTATTAATATTTGTACTACATAGCAAAAAATGAAACTTGACACCCGTCAATCAATGTCAAACTTTCCAATTTATAGTGAAATGACATCGAAAATAGGTTCAGCAGAGCAATCGAGGACTCCATCGATGTCACGTCAGGTTTTGTGTATTTCAAGAAGCCAATTTATATGCTTTATTACAAATAATACAAACGTGTCCTGTAATTTACAATAGTCACAAAAGAAGCAGGGATTAAATCTAGTAGTATTATTTCATATTCAAATAGTACCCCAAAATAAACCCCATTAAAGGCAGGTTGAATGTTTGATTACAATAATCCATTAAACATCGGGTGGGTTAAGGGTTTTCTACACCCGTATTATAGTATTAAAACATTGTTGGGTGTCATACAACCGAAACACTTCAAGATGTCAAAACAGACACTAGATTATTTGTTAATCAACTAAAACAAGACATTATAAATAGAATATTAAGGATATCGTAAACAAATCACTGAATTCATGAAGTGACATTTAAAAGTCGTTTCTTATGACAGACAAATATAAATATTGTGACTCCTTTTTTGGCAAAATGGAATTTGATTTGTCATTATTACCAAGTTAGTACACAAGTTAGTACACAACATTCACGTCACAAAATTACATTTTACGGAGTTGCATGTATCTGAAGTGACAAAGAAAGAGCAGAATTGTGATTACACATGCAAAATATGTAAGAAAGAACAACCAAATAAATTGAAATCAATAGAAATACCAAATAGTATCTGTATGCCCAATGGTGATATACTAGAAGTAGAAAGCTTGAGATCAGATGAAATAGGTGAGATCAGATGAAATAGGTGAGATTAGTGAGATTAAAAGAATCTAACACCAGTGAAAGTGCGAGACAAGCGAATCAGTCCGGGAAATCCAGGAATTCGACAACGTTGTCGAATTCAACAACTTAAGGTTGTCGAATTCGACAACTCTAAAGGTTTTTCAAAAAGTGGCATAAAGTTATAACAGATAGCATAGTTTTTTTGCTTTACTTTTTATCTGAATACATTTTCTGAAAACTTTCTCAGTGGTTGTAAAATATCAGACCAATAATAAAAATTTTCCCCATTACCCTCAATGTTAAATGAAGTTGTTGAATTCGACAACTTTCATGATTTTTTCATTTTTTTCTTAACTGAGAAAAAACGGCATCATTTGAAGTAGTTTACTTGTTATTTGATCTGATTCTGCACAACTTTTCTATTGGACCGAAAAAAATCTATGCAGGAATGAAATAGTTACCCATTACCCTCAATGCAAATGAAAGATATTATATAGGCAAAACTGGAGAAATTGGGTTGTTGAATTCGACAACGTTGTCGAATAGACCACTTTCATGTTTATTTCTTATCCCTACTTTGGCTCCGTTTTTATAACGTTTTCCACAAAGGGAAGTAACCTA
>MJUU01065405.1:11474-50769 GCA_002080025.1 Modiolus philippinarum | reverse complement strand
TTTCACCCCTTTGTTCCTTCGGTATTCTACTGCCGTTGTTTTTAGATCATATTGTTTAATTATTTTCTTTCAGCTTTATCTTGTCAATTTTCGCGGTTTTCGTGCAAAAGCTCGAAGAACCTCGAAACAAAGAAGACGCACTTCTTGGCGTAACTTTGTTTCAAAATTAAATTGCCATACCCATATGAACAAAGTATGGATTGGTACAAAAAATCAAGGGTAAAAATAGGAAAGCTTAAGTCCATCACATCAAAAACGGACAAGATATTTTTACATCTGAAAAAGATATTGCAAATAAAATTGGAGAAACATTTGAGAAACATTCGTCTTCTAAAAATCTAGGACCCACATTCCAGAAAATTAAAGCACAAAAAAAAAACGAAACAAACTTAACTTTAAATCTAAAAATGCAGAGGAATACAACAGATTATTTTCGATGGATGAACTGAATCGATCCTTGGATAAGACACATGACACGGCATGTGACCCTGACGATATCCATTATCAACTCCTCAAACATCTTCCTTTATCAACTCTGGAAATTCATTGAAACCTTTTTAATAAAAATTTGGGAAACGGGGAAACTACCACCTATGTGGAAACAAGCAACTATAGTACCTATTCCAAAACCGGGTAAAGATCATTCCGAACCATCTAATTACAGACCACTAGCATTAATTAGTTGCGTCTGTAAAACAATGGAACGGATGACAAACAACCGTCTCGTTTGGTATCTCGAATCGAACAATCTTCTGTCGAACATCCAAAATGGATTTCGACAAGGTCGCACAACAATAGACCATTTAGTTCGATTCGAAACATTTATCAGAAATGCATTTTTAAAGAAAGAACATGCAGTGTCCATCTTTTTCCATATTGAAAAAGCATATGACACAACATGGAAATATGGCATTTTAAAAGATCTTTTTGATATGGGGTTGAGAGGAAGTTTACCAAATTTTATTGAGAATTTTCTCAAGGATCGTGAATTCAATGTTTGAGTCAACTCTACTTTTCTGACTCGTTTGAACAAGAGATGGGTGTTCCGCAAGGCAGCATCCTCTCTGTCACACTATTTAGTATTAAAATAAATAGTTTGGCCCAGATTTTAGAAGATAACATTGATGGATCTCTTTGTGTAGATGATTTTCTGATTTGCTACCGTGGCAAAAACATGAATAACATAGAACGCCAATTGCAATTATGTCTAAACAGAATCGAAAAATGGGCAGTTCAAAATGGTTTTAAATTCTCCAGCTCGAAAACAATCGGGATGCATTTCTGTTGTAAGCAGAAAATGCACCCAGACCCAGAGCTTAAACTATACAATAACCATATAATTATTGTAAAAGAGGCAAAGTTCCTTGGTTTAATTTTTGATAGTAAACTTGCATTTCTTCCCCAAATCAAAATGCTAAAAAACAAATGCCTAAAGGCATTAGATATTTTAAAAGTTGTGTCGAGTACCGACTTGGGTGCGGATCGCGCTGTTTTATTAAATTTATATCGATCGTTGATTCGGTCAAAACTAGATTATGGATGTTTTATTTACGGTTCCGCCCGTATATCATATATTAAATTACTAGATACCGTTCACCACCAAGGTTTGCGTCTTTCATTAGGTGCGTTCAGAACTTCTCCTGTGGAGAGTCTCTATGTTGCAGCTAATGAACCATCCTTGGAAGACAGACATATTAAACTTGGTTTACAATATGCAACAAAGCTTAATGCGTATCCTTCCAATCCTGCTCACAACTGTGTTTTCAAACCTCTCCACAAAGCTGACTATGAAAAACACCCAAACGTTATACAACCTTTTGGTCTTCGTATCAAACCACACCTTGAATCTTTCAATATAAATTTAGATGAAATAGCTCCTATAGAAAATCCCCAAAAAACCATGTGTACATTTCACAGTTGATTCGCTACTGTCGAACGTGTAGTTTGTACATTGATTTTTTTAACAGAGCAAAAATACTGTCCCAAAAGCTGCTTAGTCAGGGATTTGTTCAACCTATGTTAATTTCATCCCTCAAGAAATTCTATGGCCGTCACCATAAAATCATCGAAAGATATGACGTGTCAGTATCCCAAATGAAAGTGGACATTTTCAGCTAGATTCACGTCTTCCCGGATTTGACTACCGACTTTGACATTTTCCTGGATTGACCCACTCACAGTGTGACGGTTGCTGTTAATAGAGCAGGACATGCTTACCCTTCTGGAGCACCTGATGTCACTCTCAGTTTCACTGGAGTTATCACTGTGAGTGCTTTGTTTTGAATGATGTGTTTTCTGTTTCTGTGCTTTGTGTCTGTCTAGCGTCGTTGTTTTGTGTCTGGGGGTAATTGTTTTCTGTGTTCTGTTGGCCATGCCTTTGGACTTCGATTTTTGTAAATTTCACTCCTTTGTTCCTTCGGTATTCTACTGCCGTTGTTCCATGGCTGAACCCAAAACCAACATTTAATTTTGAAATTCGCAAACACAAAAAGATTGATACCAATCCTCTGGTTATTCAGCAGGACTTTGCAAGAATTAAATCTGAACATCCTGAATACTTGCAGATTTACACAGATGGCTCTAAGGATGGAGACAGAGTGGCTTCTGCAGCCGTTTTTGGAGACCGTGCAGCAACTCTCCGATTACCATCCTCTAGTTCTATATTTGCTGCTGAAGCTAACACTATTTACTCGGCACTTAAATTTGTAGCTTCATCGCAATCAAATAAATTCATGATTTGTTCCGAATCACTTTCTTGCCTATTGGCAATTGAAAGTCGAAAAACAAAACACCCAATTATTTTGAAAATAGCCGAATTCTACAAATTACTTGTAAGGCAAATAAGTAATTTATGTTTGGATCCCTAGTCATGTGGGGATCTATGGAAACACAGTTGCTGACAAGGAAGCCAAGGATGCACTAGACGACGAGATGGCGGATTGTCCAGTACCGTACACTGACATGAAGCCTTTGATCGTTCAATACATTTTTAAGTTGTGGCAGGCCAAATGGGATCTGCAAATAAATAATAAACTGCATAGAATACAGTCAGACGTCGGTAAACAGGTTGGTTCCTGCGGTAAAAATCGTAGAAAACAGGTAGTGTTGACCCGATGTCGTATTGGACACATTAGAACAACACATAGTTTTATTTTCAGCAGTGATGATCGACCTGAATGTATTCCATGCAGTTGTCCTTATACAATTCAACATGTTCAACATGTTTTAATTGAATGTGTAGATGTTGCCGATATCAGGCGTGATTTGTATTCAGCGGATTGTCTTAAAGACCTATTTACTAATGTCACTGGCGACAAAATCGTTCAATTTTTAAAAGCAATCAATTTATTTAGATTTAATTTATGGATTTAATAATGTAACAGTTAACATGGTTAAACTGACAATTGTCTTATAATGTTTTTTTCATATTGTTTTATATTTTAAACTCTTGCTTTACTTGCATAAAGCTTTAATGGTTTTATATTGATATTTTATCATAATTGTTCAACTTACTCAACATTTCTCGCCACAATATAGCTGAAATATTGCTGAAGTTGGCGTAAAACATCAATCAATCAATCAATCAATCTATCTATCAGCTTTAACACATATTTTGTTTAATGGTCTTCCTTTTTTATTTGATCTGCACTAATGAAGAGACGCAAGATGTCAAAATGTCATATGCAGAAACTAAAATTTACAGACACTTCTGTATATTGATGTAAGTGAGAACCGAATCGTCAATCCAAAACGAATACTCCAAGAAACAAAGACATAACATGAGTACGGAACAGAAAAAAAATGAAGACGCACACAAAGATGAACAACATGGACCCAAAAAAAACTATGGGTGAGATCAGGTGCACCGGGAGAGTAAGCATCTCCTGCTTCTTATAAGACACCCGCCGGGTTGGACATGTCAAATCCGGTAGTAAAGTCAAATCCGTGAGAGGAAACAACAATTGAGCTTTAAAGGCAAAGATCTGTTGTCATCTGGGAAACAGACATCCCATAGCGGTCCACAAGATGGTGATGTCGACCGTGATACTTCTGGAGGCACGACTTCAAGTTTTGGGTAACATACCCTTGTTGAAGTAGCCTATTTGTGAGCAACCGGGCTCTATCAAACACAGGCTCTTCAATAGCGGTAGCTAGTAGATGTAATCTCCGTATGCCGGCGCTGTTAGTATGTTGCTACAAAGAAAAAGGGAGTTGACTATAGGAAAAGTGAAGTCATCGCGTTTGTTCTACAGCTTAGTTTGAAGTCTACCTCTGTTGTCAATTTCAAGATGAAGGTCAAGGCATGAGGCCAATGTAGAGGTGTCTATAGTATCCTTGATTTCGAGCTCTTTTGGATGGATCAGATAAAGAAAATCACCAAAGCGAGGGTTGTTTAGTGACAAAATATCTATATAACGGAAGCTAAAATTGAAGGATTGGGCCAGTTTTTCTTCTTTATTTTGAAAAAAGTCCTTCGATGAATATTCAGCCTCATAAGAGTTGTTTAATGGTCTTCCATGTTTTTATTTGATCTGCACTAATGAAGAGACGCAAGATGTCAAAATGTCATATGCAGAAACTAAAATTTACAGGCACTTCTGTATATTGATGTAAGTGAGAACCGATTCGTCAATCCAAAACGAATAATCCAAGGACAATGGCCACATCGGAAAACAAGGAAACAAAGACATAACATGAGTACGGAACAGAAAAAAAAAATGAAGACGCACACAAAGATGAACAACATGGACCCAAAAAAACTATGGATGAGATCAGGTGCATCGGGAAAGTAAGCATCTCCTGCTTCTTATAAGACACCCGCCGTGTTGGACATGTCAAATCTGGTAGTAAAGTCAAATCCGTGAGAGGAAACAACAATTGAGCTTTAAAGGCAAAGATCTGTTGTCATCTGGGAAACAGACATCCCATAGCGGTCCACAAGATGGTGATGTCGACCGTGATACTTCTGGAGGCACGACTTCAAATTTTGGGTAACATACCCTTGTTGAAGTAGCCTATTTGTGAGCAACAGGGCTCTATCAAACACAGGCTGTTCAATAGCGGTAGCTAGTAGATGTAATCTCCGTATGCCGGCGCTGTTAGTGTGTTGCTACAAAGAAAAAGGGAGTTGACTATAGGAAAAGTGAAGTCATCGCGTTTGTTCTACAGCTTAGTTTGAAGTCTACCTCTGTTCTCAATTTCAAGATGAAGGTCAAGGAATGAGGCCAATGTAGAGGTGTCTGAAGTATCCTTGATTTCGAGCTCTTTTGGATTGATCAGATGAAGAAAATCCCCAAAGCGAGGGTTGTTTAGTGACAAAATATCTATATAACGGAAGCTAAAATTGAAGGATTGGGCCAGTTTTTCTTCTTTATTTTGAAAAAGTCCTTCGATGAATATTCAGCCTCATAAGAGTGGAGAAACAAATTGGCTAGGAGAGGTGCACAGTTTGTGCCCATAGGAATTCCGAAAGTCTGTTGAAAAAACAAGTCCTCAAAAAATAGATAAATTTATTGTTGATCAGAAACTCTAACATTTTAATCAATTACTCCTCTGTATATTTTTTCCTCAATTCGGAGTCATTTTTCACAAAGTAGGCTTGTTCTCTACCTACAACAATGTACATATATCTTTGTTCATCTATGAATTAAACCTTTCAGCCGAGATTTTAGTTGTTCATTAGGAATGGTAGTGTAGACTGTGGAGAAGTCGAGAAAGTTTTAATGCTGTTTCAGTGTGATAATGATCTAGAGTTTAAGATGTCAAGCAGGTCTTTGGAGATTTTCAAAATCCACATTTTATTTACACCGCTTCTTGAAAAGAAAGTATCACAGAATTTTTGAAGGCCCTCGTTAACAGCTGTCAAGATGGAGGTTAGGTCTTGTAGAAATTTTGGCAGATCCAGCGATGTATCGTTCTTTGTATAGGCATTTATGTTATTTTGGTACCCAGTACAAAGAGAGGAGATCTGTGTCTTCATCCTTGGCGGAAATCCCAAAAGAAAGCAAAACAGATTTATGGTTCTGTAATATCTCTCCTTTGACAGAGTAGGTGTGTAAGTTGATATTCATATTTATATTGTAGATGTGCAATAGGTATTTTTTCTGTTTTTGTTAATGTTGTACTTCCTTCGTCATGCTTTTATTTTCCTATTTATGCCCCTAGATCTAGGATAGGGGGCATATTGTTTTTGTCCTGTCTGTGTGTCTGCCTGTCTATTTGTCCGAAACATTAACTTTGGCTATAACTAATGAACTATGTAAGATAGACTTTTCATATGGCAAGTATATAGGTCTAGTAAGAGGAACATAAATGTGCAAAAATAAATTAGGTGAGGTCAATGGTCAAGGTCATGGAGGTCAAAAACGGGTGAAATGGCTCTTTTCAAATATTTGACCGTAGAATCCTTATTATTTATCCTATTTAGACGGGGTTTGTTTTATGTTATTGCCAATAAAATTGCGCAACTGTAGTAGGCCGACAGATGCCGTTTTTGAGAAAAGAGTCAAACAGAAAAAAGTGAATTCTTAATTTTTTTTGTTGGATCTTGATGCAGTATTTTTCTGAAGGTTTCTTGTAGCAAGTTTAAATAGATACATTTAACAATTCTATCCATTCATATAAACAAGAGACCCAAAGGGTCTTCATCCGTTTCAGAATAAAGGGGTTTAATTGGAATTAACAACTTTTGAACTATGTAAGATAGACTTTTATTACTTAGCAAGTGTATAGGTCTTGTCAAGAGAAACGTCAATATGCAAAAACATTAGGTCGAAGGTCAAGGTCACAGAAGTCACAAATGGGGAAAATTGGGTATTTTCATAAATTTTACTGTAGAATCTGGGGGCATATGTAGTGTTTCACAAACAAATCTTGTTCATTCTTTTACAGGAAGAGGAATTCTTTATTTGTAAATGCAGGTAACGTGTTTGTTCATGGAACACCAATACATTTTTATACCCCCACTCTATAGAGAGTTGGGTATACTGCATTCACATTGTCTGTCCGTTCGTCCGCAAATTATTTCCGTCACAGTTTTCTCAGCTTCTGCTCAAGGGATTGATTTCAAAAATGATATGCAGCCTCTATATGGTTAGTGTTAAGGAATATTGTATTTTGAGTCCTGTCGGATGTGCACTTCCTGTTTGACGAAATATTGACTTTGTATGAAATTTAGGGAAACATTAATTTTTCGTCACATTTTTCTCAGCTTCTGCAAGAGAGATTGATTTCAAAATTAGTATGCAGCCTCTTTATGATTACTTGTAAGGAACATCTCATTTTGAGTCTTGTCTGATGTGCACTTCCTGTTTAACGAAATGTGGACTTATATAATTAGGCACGAAATGAAGTGAAACATGAATTTTTCGTCGCAGTTTAGAGGGATTGATTTCAAAATTTGTATGCAGTCACTATATGGTTTGTTGTAAGGAAAATCCTATGTTGAGTCCTGTCAGATGTGTACTTCCTGTTTAACGAAATGTGGACTTAGTTACAAAATGCAGTGAAACATGAATTTTTTTCGTCGCAGTTTTCTCACCATTTATAAAAGGGATTGATTTCAAAATTGGTATGCAGCCTCTATATGGTTAGTCGTGAGGAATGTCCTATTTTGAGTCATGTCCGATGCTTCTATAAGAGGGGTTTTATGCATTTTAAACATTTTTTGAAATTATGGATTTCCTTTGTTTGGGTTCTGGTGCTGCTGGTGAGGAATTGGTTTCCGAGGTGGCCATACGGCTCGTGAGAGTTGTTGCAGTTGGGGTTGGCGTGTGTGTTGTGGTCTCATGTTTATTTGCTCCATATCCTTTCGTAAAATATTCAAAATTGGTATACAGCCTCTTTATAATTAGTTGGTTACTGCATTCTGTTTATTCTTGAGAATTATGTATTGTGTCCACACACACTTAAATTTGCACTTGCCATATTGATTTGGGCTCAGTGAGTGGGGTATCACTGGTTGCCATTCGGCGACAACTCTTGTTGTTATTCATTTACTTCATGGTCGCTATTGAATTGGCAAGCTTTAAAAAATGTTACATTGTAATACTTGTGGTAGATTTCATACAAACAAGCTATGCTACACAGAATGCCTCTTATAATGATTATTAATTTATAGTGTAAGATTTGTTCAAGATATTTGATTGTTTTTTTTCTTTGTAGTTCATTTTTTTCTGTAAACCTCTCTGATACAATGATAAACAAGATATTAAAAACTTTTTTATTCAAAAGAAAATGAAGAAAATATAAGGAATTTGAAGTTAAAAAAATTTCTTGTTACAAATCTTCGATTCCTCAAGATAGATTCTGTTTAAAATAGATCCAATTATATAGGAAGATTATAATACATAAAATGTAAGATATAATTGTTGTGGTTTGTACAGGACAAAACCAAGTTTCAGCAATTAAATTCAAAGAACAGCATACGAGTAGCGAAGAAAAAAGACAGAAAGAAATCGATTCAGGTGTAAAACAAAGGAAAATGACATGACAAATACAAAACAAATAGACAAAATACAGCTTCATTCATATGTACAGTTATCTTTGAAGAATAGCTACTGTCAAAACTGCATAAGTTAATTAGATAAAAAATACAAATATTTCAAGCAAATCTTACATGTAGTAGTGAATGAAAAATTCCCTCGCTATTTTCTGATCATTGTGTGTACCAGTTGATCAACTCGGAAGGTTGATTAACCTAAAATAAAAAATAATGTATCAAATACATTCGAAGTCTAGCGAAGTATAAACTATTTATCCGAGGGCACAGGTTGTCTATTACTTGTTAAAGAAGAATGCTTGCATCAGGATTTCACAAAAAAGAATCTCTTGTACATCTTCGAGCAACCTTAGGCATGACTTGCTTTTCATTCTATTTAGTGAATAACATCTTTGTTCTTGGAGGAATCATTTCAAACTCTGTGGTTAGACGTTTGGTATAGGAAAACTTAACGTCCTATCAGCTTTCAAAGCTCACCATAGTTGTGGCAATTGATAACCTATTTCATGTTATGTGATGGAGTCAAAATTCTGCATTTGATTTCAAAGAGGAAGGAGAAATATCGGTTCAAAAAGGCTTTTTTAAACAAAATTATGTTACCATGAACTTCCAAGTTATCACTCTAGAAGTATAACGGTTGACATCGCCATCTTGTTTACCGCTATGGGATATCTGTTTCCTAGATGACAACTGATCTTTCCCTTCAAAAGCTTAATTGGTATTACCGGATTTGATATGGTGGTTGTCCCATAAGAAGCAGGAGATTCTTACTTTAACAGTGCAACTAATTTAACCCTGTTTTTTTATTGGGTCCGTGTCGTTCATCTTTGTATGTATATGTGTCTTTATTTTGCTTTTCTATGACTGTTTTAGTTATATATTCATGATATTATCAACAGTTCCCGCCACGATATAGCTGAAATATTGCTGAAGTTTGCGTTAAACAACAATTATTTGTTTGGTTCTCACTTACTCTTTTGTCACCTATGTTATTTAAAACAAACGGATTTCTGAACAAACTCTTACAAACATAGCTTAACGTATACATGGTCTAGACTAGCTGAAAATTTCTAATTGTTTAGTAAGTTTAAAGGCTACATACATTTGCCAGACTTCAACATCATATTATCTATTGCCATGTCACTTTTCGTTCCTGATCCGATTTCTCCTCTTATGGAAATCTGTGAAAATAAATATACTTAAACCATACAACAAATTATTTTGCTAATTTATAGTTTCATAGTGGAGAGTAGGTAAAAAATATTAAGTAAATAATCTTAATTTAGTTCACAACATCAGGCTAATTTGAACTAAGCAATTCCATTCAATTTTAGCTCACCTTACCCACAAGGTCAATGTGAGCTATTGCAATCACTTGACGTAAGGCGTTGACTTTTCACATTTCCATCTTCTCTTCTGAAATCACTGAAGCAAATTCAACCAAACTTTACAGGAATGATGTTTTTAAAGTCTTTCACAAAGATTGCACAATTCGATTCGATTCGATAAAAACGTGGCCACCAGCGCGGATCTTAGTTTAAACATTGGGTCCTATTGAAAAACATTTCGACATACCCTCTGAAACTATTGAAGCAAATTTTACTAAACTGTACTGAAATGATGTATGGAAGATACTTGAATGCTCATTTTATTCTGATTCGACAAAAAAACATGCATATGGCCGAAAGCACAGAACATAGTTTCACATATTCTCCATGATAAATTCATATCTTATCTTCTCCTCTGAAGCCACTGAAGCAAATTCAACCAAATTTTACAGAAATGATGTATTGAAAGTCCTTCACAGAGATCGCTCCTTTGGATAGAATCCGACAAAAAAGGCTCCCATAGTATTACCCCCCTTTGGTTTGTTGTCTCTTTGACACATTCCCCGTTTCCCTTCTTTTTTCCCCTATGGGAAAACATCTTTTTCATAATTTGTTGAAACTATTGTAGGAATTTCAGCGAAACAAACGTTGTTTTGTTTTGATCTGATAAAAAAACAAGACCGCCATCACAGAACATATTTTAACATAGGATCTTGGGGGATAAACATCACTTTCATCACCTATTGTAAGCATTTTTGTCAAGTGAGAGATTACGGCCCAGCTCCTGAACCACTAGTTTCTTTGTCTTACGCATTCAATAAAAAATCGTTTCTGTTTATTTGAAATACGACTTTTTTGACGAACATTTACTTGCCTGTATTTGTCATTTAGACTTTTAAAAACGATTTAAGCATCTTTGAGTTTAAGGTTTTCCAAATGTTTAGATTTTATCTGCACTGAAGAGACATAAGTTGTCGAAATGAACGGCCATATGCAGAATCAAACTTAACAGTAACTTCCGTATTTTGTTAATAAATATACAGCTGAAATATCTAGGGCGATCATATTACAATATACTGTATGGTTGTAATATTTCGCGGGGTATTAATTTTCGCGCTGTTCGCGTTTAAAACGACAAACGCGAAAATGTATACCCTCGAATATTTTACCGTTAACCTGAATATAATTGAAAATAATGACTTTAACTTGAAATCCGCGAATATAAAACCCCGCGAATACATCCAATGTTGAAAACCGCGAAAATTTCGTACCGCAAATATAAAGCCCTATACAGTATGCATAATATACAGTCAAGATAAAGGTAAACACCTACAATGGCCGAAAGCAACACTCACATGCCACATTCAACAGGGGAAGCGCATCAGAAAAACACATAACAGACTAAAGGGGGGTGAATATTGTTCGTCTCTCGTTGAAGATCATCGGTGACATCAAGATGTAGACAGGAATTAAAGCCCTGTCCTTGATAAATTGGAGTTTTTTTTATACATTCACTCCATATCCTTTAATATTCTTCTAGAGACAAACGTTAATGACAATAGGAACTCGGGATAGCCGGACTTAACACCAGCACTAGCAAAAGCTATCAGTAGGTTAAACCGGTTTATGTGTACCAAAACGTCCCCTTTCTCTATCCCGTTTTCCTATAGTATAACATACATACGAAAAAAATCCAATACAGTTAGACCACTAACTCTATGACCATTATCTTGAAAAACAAAAAATTATGACAAAACGTAATTTAGACAGATGGGTCATAATTTGCTCGCCACTAAACTGCCGGCTAGCTCAAGTAACCTAGTCTGCTGGTAAAACACTGTCGAACTACGGAAGAAAAATCATACTCAAAACTTCCCGAAGGATTTGGTAAAGAGTCGTCAAATACCTAATTATTTATTGCATTCATTAGAGATTTATAATAAAAACTCGTTCCCGAAATACTAAGTGAAATAAAAAAGAAACACAAATCTGATCTTCCCTATTGTGTCATTTCATATGCAGAATCCAAATTAAGAGCAACTTCGGTATTATGTTTTTTAATGAAAACATATTTCCATAATGGGTTTACATTATCAATGATTGAAACAAAATTGGGGAAAATTACAAAAACAGGATAACAGCAAACACCTACAATGATCAGGAACTACAATTACATGCCACAATTTACAAGCAAACTGCACCAGAAAAACAATAATGAAAACAAGAGACAAACATAAATAACGATAAGAACTCGGGATAGCCGGACTTGGTACCGACACTAGCAAAAGCCAGTGGTAGGGTTAAACCGGTTTATGGGTATCCAAACCTCCCCTTTTCTCTATCCTGTTTCCCTATAGTAACATAAACATGAGAATAAAACCCAATACAGGTAGACCACTAACTCAATGACCACTATCTTGGAACAGATAAAGCATATGACAAAACGTAATTTTGAGAAAAGGATCAAAGAGTGCTAATTTTATCGCCGCTAAACTGCCGGCTAGCTCATGGAATCTAGTCTGCTGGTAAAACACTGTTGCACTACGGAAGAAAAGTCAAATTCAAAACTCCCCGAAGGGTTTGGTAAAGAATCTTCATGTATTTCAGTAGACATCGGAAGTATTAGTGAGAGGCCAGTATATATGTAAAGTCTTCAGGTCACTGGAATCCAAAGCCAATTTAACGGATTTGTTGATAATATCTCGTCGATATTCACTATAACGTAAAGAATGTACGTTATGTCCCAGTTTTTCTGGATTATTTATCAGTTTTTGACATTTTATAACAACATTTCCATAAAATCGAGGATGAGAAATTCCCTTTGTTATTAGCTGCTTGCGAGTCACGCCATATATAGATATCAAATGTTCATATCTTCTGTAAAACTTCTTAAAACTATTTAATAATTTATGAACCTTGTTGTAAAAGTTTGGATGTGAGAGTAAGGTTACGCTCATTAAAATCATCAAGAGTAGAACAAATGGGAGCGAATAGTACAAGTTGAGATAAATACACTCCGTAGGATGGAGCTAGGGGAACGTCGTAATTGCTTCCTCAAGTATCAAAGTAAGCTTTGTCTTCTTAATTAAAACCATATTTCTTTATCAAACCGGGTTTCGTAACCTTAAGTCGGGTGACACGTTTATTCTACGTTCTTCTAGTTGACATTCTTCCTCTTATTTTTTGTCTTCTTCCTCCGAGAATATTTGTCCGAATAACTAAATATTGAAGTGATTATTTTGAAATGGCTGAATGAAACAATTTGAAAATTTGCACAGAGTTAGACCACTATGTGAAGTCATTCACACTGCGTCTCAGATCTGAATGGACACAATTTCCATGATGGACGGTATTTATAAGGCACATCCTTACAGTAAAGTAATATTGATTCATTATTCTTTCTAATACACGTTCTGACATACCACAGGATCCTGACTCATCGGAATTAATACTTTTTGCAACTTCCAACTTTGGGTCCCCGAATTACCAGTTCTATACCATAATCTCTTTAGATTGCCTCCCCTTTCACCTGCCGATAAACTTAATGTTCCCATATCAGATCCATACATGTTGTAGTAAAACGAAAGACAAAATTCTCCAGCTGAAAATGAAGCAGTATTTTTTTTTTATAAATGTGCATGAATTTACAGTTAAACCTGTCTAAACAAAACCTTAATTAATCTGGAACCCCTTCTCAAGAAAACATGCTGACATATTAATTAAAGACCAAACCAACTAATCATTTCTACAGTTGATTTTTTCATGAAACTTAGCATAATCATTCTTCATGGTATTTTGGACAATTTTCAAGAATAAAAAATATAGGTCACCGAATTCGTTTTGTTGCTATAGCGCCATGAAAAGTAGCTAAATTCGGAAGATGGGGAAATGAGAAGGTTAACTTCAAACCCTTGCCATTTCGGTAATAATAGTTGAAATTGCAAACGGGTTTCTGTATTATACTCCGGGAAGTCTATAGATTTCAATTCTATTAAAGAACAAACTCTCGAATGAAAGAGGGATAATCAATTTAACGCTTAATTACTTTCCCGCGCTAAATATTAGACATTTTTGATATCTTTTCCATTCAATTGTGAAAATTCTGCAGTTGATTTTTTCCTCATATTTTCAGAGCATGTAAAGTTGTTTGTATTAATTAGAATAAGGCAATAAAAACAATAGGCCACCGAACTCATAAGAAAGATATAATGGAATATAACGACAAAAATGGCTTTTTCGGCCACACGTCGCTTGATTTTTCTCTTGCAATGAAGATGACGTCACAGTAATTGACATCGAAAGTTAAGAGTATCGCTAATGAACACTGAAACAATAATCAAAAAATCAATTATTTTTTTGTACGGCAGTGTACTTTATGGACAGATTCTTATTAATAAGCGTGATTTGAGGATAAAGAAAAGAAAAAAGAAGCTGTTCCATTATTTTGTTACATTTTTGTCACGATACAACAATTGAAATATGAAAGTATTTGTTTCCCTTCCTGCGAAGTTAAAATATTTTAAACAAAAAATGTTTGCTCTCCCAATTTGGGAAAATTGAAAAGCCAAAGAACCAGACTTTTTTATATTGAACTTTCAAGTTAGGGGTTTTGTGTTGAAGGAGGTGGAATGGTGTCTTTTATCCTTTACTCATTCCCCCGATTCTTTTAGTGAAAGCCCTAGTAAAAGTTGATTCTTATAGTAAATTGTTTCAAATAATCATCGATCAATTTAACGGTATTGGCTATGAAATAGGCAACCCGCAAAAAAATGCTGTATTTTTTTTTAAAATAAAATTATGATGAATCAATCTCAATAAAACAAGAAAACCAAAACCAAAACACGTACTCTTAGTTGCTAACGTTCTAAAATAATTTTAAAAATTTTGAAAGGGCTTTCGAGAAATTCAAAAATATTATTAAGTATTAAAAAAGTTCGGAATCAATTTCCGTCAATCTGAAAACATTTAACAGCTGACATTCTGGTAGTATTTGTAACGGGGTTTGATTTAAACACATTTATTTTGCGCAAAATGCAAAGGGATTACAAACAAGTTATTCCAACTTATAAAAGCCTCATCACGCGGCTTTCGAGATTTAAGCTCCATAAAAAATGTCCAAGGACACACGGACCATGGAACGGATAAGGCGAAACCAGTGGACATTAACTTCGTTTTTAGGGTGTAATAATATATGTTATATTTATTCAAATTGCATACATAGATCCCATTTGGGTTATGGCAACACAAACATATGCATGTATTAAACAAAAACATAATGAAATAAACAAATATAATAGGGAAGATATAATTATATTAGCTAAGGGTTTCCTTTCCCAAGTCCTAGTGACTGTCTAATAAAAGAAAAATTGGCATAGAGAATTGTACGATCCACATTAAAATTCTCAGGCCCCTTCCGAACACGTGTCCTTATAATGGTCTTAAATATTAACATTGCACCATTTCATAGATTTTTACTTGACATTTCATGTTTGCATACTGGATTTTTGGATTTGCGCCGATTTTTTGTTTCATTTGCGCCATTTTTTTTAATTCATTTGCGCCGATTATTTCTTTCATTTGCGCCGATCATTTGCGCCGATTATTTCTTTAATTTGCGCCGATTTCTACTTGTTAATATCATGTCAAATACAAGTATTTTTGTCATTTGTTCAGACTAAAAAGATCGACACAAATGCCATACGCCGTTGCATACGGCACAATCGAATCCAGACCAGTTGTCAAGTACGAAGTCAAGACTATTGCGGTTTACATTTTTTTTTCTATTTTGGTTTGTATGGGTTTTCAGCACTCAGGTACATTTTGTATATCGTGACGGTCAGTTTTAGTAGGGAGGAAGCCGGAGTACCCGTAGAGAACTGCCGACCTTGGGCATTTACATTTTTAAGCGGAACTGTATGAAAAGTGTTTAACGTGCTATGGGACGTTCCTTGAGACCATCCTTGCAAATCGTGTATGAGCCGAAAACTAGGTCCATGAAATTTTTCACCTCGACCGGGAACCGAATCACAGACCCTTCGTTCCGCGATCCGACGCTGGTTTATGAGATAAAGATGTCGCAATTTTACAAATTATATCAATTATAGGACTCCATGACGAATAATTTGTATTATTTGATGGATGATCGACGGCTCGCACAATAACACAGGAATATTGCCAATTCTTTTCATAAGTCTTCAAAAGTAAACGATGTTTAATATTTGTTATGTATATGTTGTTTATTTGTTTGTCACAAACATTTAATATTTTATGACAATAAAGAATTTGAATTTGAATTTAATATTGTTCCACCGTATTTAAATATAAATTATATTTTTGTAATTTGAACACTTTTTATTTTTTTAAACTTTTCTTACTTTTCATCACCAACGTAGTTAGTGAATGTCACTCTGCTGATCTTCCACAGCGTGCGACGTCATAAACGTCTTACAGAACAATGACAATGCGCTGTGTTGTGCGTATAAACAATAGTTGGTTTGGTCTTTAAAGCACTTGTAAGTCGGAAACGTTTCGATTAAAACAGGTTTCGTCGTATTCAATTTAACTATTTTATTACGTTTCTTGAAAACAGCAAATTACCAATTGCCAAGTTGCAACACCTTCGATTGCTTTTAAGATGTGAAACATGTCATCATTAAATACACAGGAATCTTAAGATGCCAAAAAGTAGGTTTTGTTTAAATGTGCATTCGATTTTTTGTAATTGTCTGTTGATATCTTAGTTTTAATACTAGGGCACAACGGACATTTCGTTATTACAAGACTTGTTCACCAGCGTAAGATTTGTTTATTAGAATTTTTTTTTACAATATGATATCCTTTTTTTTTACCTTATAAGACATTCAAATACACATTGTCTTACAATTTTTAATGAAAATTTAACAGACAGAAGGCCTCATCGGTTTCGAAATTTGGTACCACTATAGAAACCTAGAAAGAATTCAGAAGAACTTTCAAAAAGACTACTATTATAACGGTTAACAGCTGAAGTTTCAAAAGACACCAAATATTTTTTTAGGGGTAGGATGGAGTTTTTTTGATTGCGCAAATATTTCAAATTTGCTTGCAAGTCCTGTAAGATGTTTAACCTTTTGGTACAAAAAAATCCAGTTATGCAATTTCTACAAAAAATGTCGACAATAAATAGTAAAACTTTGAATTTAATTACGTCTTTAACGTTTCATGAATGGTATTAGAAATACGTTTCTCCTCTCAAAAGAGAAGGTTCTCGGGCACTGCTATGTTTCAATTATGACGTCAAATGTGTTTCCCGTTTTCAAAATTAACCATTGTGAAGCCACGAAAAATGGGACGATGCTCAAAGAACACATATATTCCGGACCAGAAAGAAAAGAGAGATAAAGTTTGTGTCAAGTATCTCCTTGAAATCGAGGAAGAAACAGATTCTGCAACCGTTCCTCGTGAGAAATTGACATTTTTACACTCTCGGTAGTTAATTTTTTAAATATTACAAAAATGCTTAGCAAGTGTCGAAAATTTGAAAAAATTGAAATTTTAAATATCTCTAGTGTACTTATATCGTGTCTCACAGCGCGTCTGTAAGACAATCTTTGACATGTATAATGCCAATTATAGATCAAAATAATTATGCAGTTTTCATCACCATGTTCTTATCAGTTCTGTTTGAAAGCAACAGCTGGAAACCAAAGTAAAATCTTAATTTAGATGTTCAGTATTCGAAAAGATGATACACATGTATGAATTGGAGAAGTTATAACAGCTTCAGAATAGAATGCATATGCATATTTAAGGTAAGAATAGATAAATAATGTTCGGCATGCCTACATTTTTCCATGTTTTAGTAATTATTTCAAATAATATTAGCCATGTTTCATGTTATAAATATCATTTAGGAGAACATATCTTTGTTCTGTGTTCATCGTTATGATGTGTCGGTATATAAGTATTCATTTTGTTTTTGGCATTTTATTATATTTTGTCGTTTCCGAATGATTTTTTTATCACCTGTTTATAATGGACACATCTCACTTTTTCATAATGCCAAGTTTTCTTGCAATCGGGTTAATGAGCCCCCGGTGTTTATCTATATATTGTATCTGTCTACTAGCTTAGAAGACTAGTGCTTTTGTCGGGTAACGGATAACAATGATTAGAAGAGCGGTTCGCTAGCTAATTTTATGTTTGTTTACAACTCTTATCCATGAGCTAAATTTCATACTGATGTGGCATCGTTCGACTATTAGCAGTAAATTCCACTCAAACCGGTGATTTTGGCCGCCGGAAACTTGCTATGAGGTGTGAGCAAAGGACATTGTTGAAGACCTCTTGGTGACTTCAAGATGAAGACCAACAATAAAAGCGTTGCTTGATTCATCGTGTATTTGTAGTGCTTTATCACCTGTGCAATTACCCCATACAATGTACCCTTATCCATATTTAAAGATAGTACCAAATTATCTCTACAATGTGAATAAATATCAAACGTATAAAATGTTAGTGAGTTTTTAATATCTTTAATTTTTTGACGTAATTTTAAGCGATTGAAATTTTAAACAGTCACACGGTTCACATTTTGTACCGTCTATAGTGTACAATGTATCCTGGCTGTTAAATAATCTTTTCTATTTTAATCAAACAATCTCGAAATGAGATATCATTCATGTAACCTTTACATGATGTTTTGTGACAATGTTCAAATTGGGAGGGGTGAATAAAACTTTGTAAAAATGACGTGTTGTACAGTCAACAGGAAGAGTATAAATAAAATGCGGGCTTTAAATAAAAATGAAACTAAATTTGAGCTTTTTATACGACCGCAAAAATTTTGAGGTCGTATAATGGTATGGCGCTGTCGTTGTCGTCCTGCGTCGTCGTCTGTAGACACTTTTGTTTTTTGTCAATAACTTAACTTCCAGTTGGCCAATCCTTATGAAATTTTAACACAGTGTTCCTTGGCAGGGATTGGTTTTGGTTATTTTGGCCTCTCCCCTTTAAAAAAAGGGGTCCAAAAGGGGCATAATAAGGTGTTTTCACATATTTGGCTGTAGAATATTTTATTATTTATTTATTGGATTTTGATGGGGTTTCTTTTAGTGTGTTCCTAATTAAATTTCCTATCAGTTAAATGCAACGGATTTTACGTGGCATTTACCGTTCACGAGATGAATAAGCCCCAAAAGGGGCAATTTTAAAAAATTTCATTTTATTTGTTTTGGGTCCGATTTTGATGCAGTTTTTTTGCAATGGATTCCTTTTGAAAATAAACATAGAGCTGCAACATCAGATTTTTGACAACATGTGTCTTTTCAAAGCTATGAGGGGCCAAATGGGGTTAAATATCAAATTTGCAGATTACCTAAAATTTTCATTCTTCATCGGATTTCGATGGGATTTTTTTTTATTTCTCTTGATATGAGCTTTCAGTAGTATGTCAATGGATTTGGCGTAGCTCTTACAGTTTCCAAGCTACAAGGGGTCTAAAGGGCTGAAATTGCAATTTTCAAAATATGTAAAATCTTTTATTGTTGTATTGGATTTTAATGGGATTCCTCTTATCATATTTTAATTATTATGTTGACCATTTGACATACCTCTTACCATTTCCAATGTTTATAAGGAATTTTAAGGGCTAATTTTTATTGTATCAAGCTCTTTTCTGTGTCCTCAATCATTTTGAAATACACTTGTTCAAATTTCAGTGTTTGGCATGCTGCGGTCGTATCATGCTGCGCTCGGCGTAGCCCTTTATTCGGACTTTTAAGCTTCAATCGCTGTACTTATACTTTTAAACAACAAAATACGCAAGGAACTGTGAATTTACTTTCTGCATTGTTAGCATTGTTAAATTACCACGCATGCTCTACTTGTGTTAAAATCGCACAATCCAAAGTAAACGAAAATTTTACAGTTGTTTTGGAAAGGATATTTCTACAGATTGAAATATATCGGCAAACGAATACCGAAGCAAGAATAAGTAAAGGGGATAATCATCTTAAATAGTTTTTCTACCAATAAGCAAAACACAAAATTCTTCGCATTTTTTTTGTAACAATCAATATTGAGTAAAGGAGATCAGAATTGAAAAAAAATCGCATCTAAAAAAAACATGGTGCTTACGAGCAAGAACAGATTAACATGTGAATGGCATTTTGCTACATAAAAATGGTATTAGTACTAAATATAAATAGTTTTTACATAGGTCTATGGCTGTTAATCTAATTATGAAACCTTAAACGAACGTGAAAATCTGTTACAACCACTCTAAGCCAAGTCACTTTTTTCCAGACTCACAGACTAAATTATAAGGAAGTCGCACGTCGTGCCAGAACTCCTTCGCCGTTTGAACGTGCCCTTTTTGTGACGATACGAAATCCTGCTAACTTAAGTTCAATTCCGCTTCCTGCTTAAGCCCTGATTTATTAATTGATTGTTTGTTGTTTAACGCCAACTTCAGCAATATTTCAGCTATATCGTGGCGTGAACTGTTGATGATAATATAAATATTTAACTAAAAACAGTCATTTAAAACGTAATCGTTATGTACAGATAAATCAATTTCTAAAAGATAAAATTGTACGATAAACAGTTTAAGATAAATAGATCAGATTTGATGAAATTTGAAAATTGGACAATATAAAATTATATTTAACTATACATATTAACAGCTTTTAAAAATTGAATAATTTTGTCGCCAGCGACGTTTGTATATAAATCTATCAGAGAAACGGCTGTATAAAATGTGCGACGTATGTCAGCAACATCGATACAGTCAAGTAAAACATGTTGTATTGTGTAAGCACAATTACACGAAATACACTCGGGTCGGTCTTCACCATTTAAAATATAACCATGAGTTGTTCGTGTATGTCCGATTCGACACCTTGTCAAAACAACTTGTTCCTTCCGATTTTTTTCAGACGAACTAACAAGTTTACCAACTTCTGATTGTATTCCGTGCAATTTATTATTTATCAGTAAGTCCCATTTGTCTTGCCAAATCTTTTGGATGAATTTACTTAGCTGAATTTTGGCTTTCTTATTTAGACCCTTTTGGTTATTGGTTCTCTATCAGCTTTAACATGTTTTTCGGTTAATGGACTTCCAAATGTTTTGGTTTTATCTGCACTGATGAGACATAAGTTGTCGAAATGCGCATATGCAGAAAATGAATTAACAGTAACTTCGGTATTTTGTTATTTACTTATTAATGGCTTCATGTCAGTGTACGGCACTGGACGATCCGCCACCTCATCATCTTATGCATCCTATGCTACCTGGTCAACAACAGTGTTTCCATAGATCCCGACATGACTAGGGATCCAAATATAAATGACTTATTTCTCAATTACCTTCAAAATAACTGGGTGTTTTGTCTTTCGACTTTCGATTGCCAATAGACATGAGAGTGAATCAGAACAAATCAAGAACTTACTTTTTCGGGATGGAGCTACAAATTTGAGTGCTAGATAAATAGCGTTGGCTTCAGCAGTAAATATAGAACTTGAGGATGGTAGTCGGAGAGTTACTGCTCGATCTCCGAAGACAGCTGCAGACGCCACCTTGTCTTCATCCTTAGATCCATCTGTGTATATAGGTAAGTATTCGGGGTGTTCATATTTAATTTTTGCAAACTCTGGATAACCAGAGGATTAGTGTCAGACTTTTTATATTTTCGTAGTTCGAAATTAAATGCTGGTTTTTGGTTTAAGCCATGGAGGTTTTTTTTTGGAGTTTCTATAGGAGCTATTTCATCTAAATTTATATTAGCAGATTCAAGGTGTGGTTTGATACGAAGACCAAAAGGGTGTATTACCTTTGGGCATTTTTCATAGTCAGTTTTGTGAAGAGGTTTGAAAATAAACCCTGATTGAGACCAATCACATATGTTATGTCCTATGTAAAATTAAAGTGTAGGAGTGAAAACATCATAAAGAGGTTGTAGAGTAGATAAATCGTACAGTTACGAATACAAATACTAAATATCGGACAGATGGACCCAGATCAATAATTGACCTTTTGAACTGATACATACAAAAGCAGTGCTTATTTCGGTCAACCACTCCGCACGCTACAAAAGTGAAATGTTTGCTCATAACTGAATAAATGGACATTGTAACGGCTGTTTTGGAAGTATTACTTACTGCAGAAAAAAACAAATAACGACGTGCATGAAAATTTTCAATTTTAGTGAAGATGCCCATTCAGGAATATTTTGATGTTGACATCTGGATCATTTGTATCATTCTCTGGGTTCGCTAAATACCGAATGAAGTAATCTTACAACTCAAGACAATTCTGCTCATTTTCAGGGGTATAATATGTACCAAATATAGAAATGGGTCGAAAAACTGAAAATATTTATATTAGAGCCTATGGAAAATGAATTGGTGTTCTGTGTCCAGATAAAACATGCAATTTAAGGCAAAATTTGAACATAAATCAGAAACAAAACATAAAAAGGCCAATGAGTGGTGTACCCAAACTTGAGTAAGCCTAATCAGTTCATGAAGCTATATTGAAGCTTGTGATTTCGCAATGTTTTCTTATGAACACGAGTTGCTGTTAATGAAGCAAACCTATTATAAAAAACATAAACTATTCAATAAATGTTAGGAAATTTTACTTAAATCTAAGGAATATCTTCAACGTGCATATCTCTGCTTTTGGCTTTGTCATTTAGATCTTTTCTATCAGAATTTATGTAGTTTGGTAAATAGTCTTTAAAATGTTTTGATAAGTTCTACATAAAATAGACAAAATTGTGTAATTGACTTTATGCAGATACTCAATTTACAATAATTTTAGTATTGCTAATTACCAGAGTCTAAGAATTATGTTTAGACAGGCAAGGATTTTTCTCTTAGATTTTTGGATTTTTTTGGGGATTTATGTTTCTATGAAAAAATACATTTTTCAATATATAATTCAAATTCAAATAAATTAACAGAACAACAGTTTTATTCTTGCCATCAGTATTGAAAATTTTCTGCTATGGACGGCTATATTTCAGTTAAGAGGCATGTTTTCAAAAATAAGTTACTGACAATTCGTTTACAGACTTTATACGTATATGTAACGACCATTGTTCGAAAATTCATGTCAATCTACCACAAGTGTAGAAAAGGAAAATCCTGTATCATGCACGTCACATTTACTTTAATGGGTCTATGGCAAAGGACAATTTAATCCTGAAAATACATCGGCAAACGAAAACCGAAGCAAAAATGATGAGGAATACAAAAATACTGAAGTTGCAGAAAAACAGTAAATTTCGTTATGATGTACACGTGTTTCAAGAAGTAACCTCTCATCAGCAGAAGGAAAAAATTGAAAATGTACGACACTTCATATAAAACAGGAATTGAGACAAATATAATGAACAGGAACGACACAAAACTAAAACACTAGCAGTGCTAACCCATAAAAAACTGAGGTATAATATTTTATACAAAATTGTATTAAGCTGAACTGTCGATTTTTTTTTTCATTTTTAGCTCACCTCACGAAGTGAGGGAAGTTTATGTGATATCCCTAGTGTCGGCGTCCGCGTCCGGCTAGGAAGAATGGTTCAGGTCCATTCCTGCTTACTGACATGCCACACATCAACCATATTGGTATGCCTGATGCATTTTGGGATGACAACAACAATGCATGCTTCGGATGCTGTCTCTGACCTACATTTTACGCATGAGCGACTGGGTTAAGTAGAATGGCTAAAGTCCATTTCCGCTTACTGACAAGGCCAATATCAACCATACTGATATGTATGATGCATTCTGGGTTGACAACAACAATGCATGCTACGGATGCTGTCTCTGACCTACATTTTACGCATGAGCGAGTTGGTTAGGTAGAATGGTTAAAGTCCATTCCCGCTTACTGACTTGGCCCACATCAAACATATTGGTATGTATGATGCATTTTTTGATGACAGCAACAATGCATGCTTTGGATGCTGTCTCCGACCTACATTTTACGCATGAGCGACTTGGTTAGGTAGAATGTTAAAAGTCGATTCCCACTTACCGATATATTTTATTCTCAACACAGATGACCGACCTGAATGCATTCCATACAATTGTCCTTATACAATTCAACATGTTTTAATTGAATGTGTAGATGTTGTCGATATCAGGCGTGATTTTTATTCTGCTGATTGTCGTAAAGACCTATTTACAAACGTCGCTGACGACAAAATCGTTCAATTTTAAAAAGCAATCAATTTATTTAGTAAGATTTAAATGGATGAATTTTAAACAAGTTTCTAATTTCTAATATTATTACTGTTAAACCAAAATTTCTTCTATTATGGTTTTTTAACATTTTACACATTTGTTTTACTGGTATAAATGTATATGATTTTATATTGATATTTTATATATTTATTAAAATTGTTAAATATACTCAACAGTTCTCGCCACAATATAGCTGAAATATTGCTGAAGTTGGCGTAAAACATCACTCAATCAATCCCACTTACTGACAAGGCCCACATCAACCATACTGGTATGTATGATGCATTTTGGTATGAGAGCAACAATGCATGCTTTGGATGCTGTCTGTGACCTACATTTTACGCATGAGCGACTTGGTTAGGTAGAATGGTTAAAGTTCATGCCCGCTTACTGACATGTCCCACATCAACCATATTGGTATGTGTGATGCATTTTGGGATGACAACAATAATGCATGTTTCAGATGCTGTCTCTGACCTCCATTTTACGTATGTGCGACTTGGTTAGGTAGAATTGTTAAAGTCCATTCCCACTTACTGACATGTCCCACATCAACAAAATTGGTATGTATGATGCGTTTTGGGATGACAACGACAATGGATGCTTCGGATGCTGTTTCCGATCAACATTTTGCGCATGGGGGACTTGGTTTGGTAGAATGGTTAAGTCCATTCCCGCTTACTGACATGTCACACATCAACCATATTGGTATGTGAGATGTATTTTGGGATTACAACAATGGATGCTTCGGATGCTGTCTGTGACCTACATTTTATGCATGAGCGACTTAGTCCCACATCAACCATAGTGGTATGAATGATTCATTGGGGATGACAATAACAATGCATGCTTTGGATGCTGTTTTTGACCTATATTTTATGCATGACTGAATCTGTTTAAAAGAATGATTTTAGTCCATTCCTGTTTACTGACATGTGCAACATGTGACAATGCTGCACAACGAGGTGAGCTTAGCAGGCTGTGGCTGCTTTCTATGTTGAAATAACATTAAACATTTGGCATTAATTAAGTAATTCCGAAGACGTCATACTATCCACGATCATCAAAATTATAAATGAGTGGTACCTTGCAACTCGAAACAGGTATTTGAAATCGTTTACATTGATTAGTGCCCGGGCTAATTCGATGAGATTTCACAGGGAAATTTGATTGCTAGCCTTGTCCTTATAGCTTCATTGTAACAAACATTGTTGAATAAATTTTAGTTGTTGGAAAAAATATTTCCAAAAGCAAGATCGCTTAGACTTAAAAATACCTTTAAGCTTGTGTTGTGAAGTATCCATAACAGCATGGTCTCCCTTAACACGAGGACTTGATGCTTCTGTGAACATGTAGTAGTCACCATTTTGAGCCTTCGTTGGTCCGGTATTTGGCGTTGAAGTGGGACCCTGTAATACAATTTTACGTCAACATACCCTTCACAAGACTAATTGGCAAAATATTTGAAACGTTTATTTTTGTTTGTTTTTCCCTTGTGAAACTTGAGTATACATTAACAATTTAGATTTATATTTGATACTGAATTTGCGGGGATTAGGGTCAACTCCTTGTTGAATCGGGTACAGACCGCAGATTGGGATCCCATTTCTATATTACTTAAAATATATAAACCCATAATATAGCACATTTTTAAAAAATAAAAAGCCCAAAAATAAAGTAAAATGGCGGAATTGAATTACAACAAAATTACTGCAGAAGCGTATACTTGTATTGACAGATGATGGATGTGTTTACACTTTATACCCGAACCATGAAGTTTTACATTAACAAGAGGCTCCCAGGAGCCTGTATCGCTCACCTGGCTTTCATTGCTAACATTGAAAGTTATACAGTTGAACTTCAGTCTCTCCAACTTCGGTAGCTCTAACACCACCAATATCTTGAACTGTATTTAAAGTCTGATCATGTTTTACTATTATATTTCTTTGTTGTGCTTTTTGACAAAAACGTTCTTACTAAGGACCACTTTCGACACCATTTTTGAAGTTTAGACATTATTTTGTAAATGGCGGTCAACGACAATTTTTTACACCATATTTTAAAGTTAGGAAATCAATACCTATTTGGAAACCAAATTTCATTGAAATCGAACAATGTTGCATTTTCCCGCTTTTTTGGCGACCATTTTGGAAATGGTGGTCAAACAACAATTTTCAACACCTGTTTTGAAGTAGTGACATCAATATCTATTTGGCAACCATATTTCATTGAAATCGGACAATGTTGCATTTTCCGGCCTTTTTGGCAGCCGTTTTGGAAATGGTGGCCACCGAACAATTTTCAACAGTGGTTTGAAGTCGAGATATCAATATCTATTTTGAAACCAAATTTTACTGAAATATGACAATGTTGAATTTCCCGCCTTTTTTGGCGGCCATTTTGAAAATTGTGGTCAACAAACAATTTTTAACATCAGTTTTGAAGTTGCGACATCGATACTTATTTGGAAACCAAATTTCATTGAAATCAGACAATATTGCATTTCCCCGCCCCTTTTGACGGCCATTTTGAAAATGGCGGACAACGAACAATTTCTAACATGGGTTTTGAAGTTGTGACATCAATACCTATTTGGAAACCAAATTTCATTGAAATCGGACAATGTTGAATTTTCCCGCCTTTTTTGGTGGTCATTTTGAAAATGGCAGTCAACAGAAATGTTCAAACCGGTTTTGAAGTTGCAGCATCAATATCTATTTGGAAACCAAATTTTATTGAAATCGGACAATGTTGAATGTTCCCGCCTTTTTTGCGCCCATTTTGAAATTCGCAATCAACGAACAATTTTCAACACCAGTTTTGAAGTTGCCACAGCATGGCAAACATTTTATCAACTTACACTTAACCTTCATCTTCTATAGTTTTGGAAATAAAAGAAGAAAAAACGAAACTTTTAAAAATTTTGTGAAAAAAGGGCAATAACTCCTACAAGGGTTTTTGGCTTTTGTTCAAAAATTTAGGGTGGGTAGATCTTGATATGCTGAACAGTTTTGCAATTTACACTTGACCTCTATCTGTTACAATTTTTAAATAAAAAAATAAAAAATGCATTTTTGAAAACATTTTGAAAATATTACGGAAAAATAACTCCTAGATGGGTTTCAGATTTTCTTCAAAATTGCACGGTATGTAATCTCATCATGCTGATCATTTTACTCTAAGTCAGATTTTTTTGATATCTGTTACGGTTTTTAAGTTATCGGCCAAAAACTGCAATTTACCCCTATGCTCTATTTTTAACAACGGCGGCAATATTGTTTGAGCAGCCGACTAATCGAACACAATTTTGAAAGTGCATACCCTGGTGATGATTTTGGCCAAGTTTGGTTACAATGTGCCTAGCAGTTTCATAGGAGAAGATTTTTGAAATTGTTTACGGATGGACGACGGATGCAAAATGATGGCAAAGGCTCACATGGCCTTTTAGGCCAGGTGAACTAAAAATCAGGGCAAAAATCGATTTCGTGGTACAACTGATTTTAGAGTTAGCCCCTTAATTTTTTTTTAAATGTCGGATTATGATGTTATGCCCCGTCGGTCAGTAATAACAAAATTACCAGACAGAGTTGTCAAGAGCCGAAGTCCATGAGAAAAAAAAACAAATCAGATAGAAACCACCTGAAAAATTGTCGACCGCAATGGTCCTGACTTGGTACAGGCATTTCAAAAGAAATTGTGGATCAAATATTTTACGAAAGGATATGGAGTAAATGAACATAAGACAATAACACATATGTTGACTCCAACTGCAATAATTTTAATGAGCTGTATGGCAATTTCGGAAATTTTGTTCCTCATCAGCAGCACTATTTTATGCATGCCAAACATCCCCTTCCATTGCGATAGTGTCCGGTAGCAACTCAACAGCAAAGGTCGTAGACAATTAAAAGAAATCATTAGCCCAGTACTTTCAGTAAAAAAGAGTCTAGAATCAGAGTTCGAACATCTTTCATGTACAGTTTAATTTACTTTGTTTCAATGGTTCAGACCACATGATGAAAATAGTGTTTCTTCCCAAAGGCTCAAAAGTTATTCTACGAGCAGTCTTTCTTAAGAACCTTCAATACATCACTCTAGCAGAGTTTAAGTTTAATTTTTTTTCAAAAGTTTCAGAGTAGATACCCAAAATATGAGTTTTTCATACAGTCATATGTAAATTAATGTTCTGCGCTGGTGGTAATATATTTTTCGCATCTAGACGAAATGAGTAATCGTTATGAAAAACCTTACATACAACATGTCTAACTATGATCCGAGCTGGTGGCCATGTTTTTGTCGGATCAAAAAGAAATGAGCAATTTTTGTAAACTTTCCGCACATCATTTATTTGAAGTCTTGTGGAATTAACTTCCAGATTTTTCAGAGTTACTGATCAAAATCAGGAAAGTTAACGAACGACAGACATCAAATTAATGCAATAGGACAAGCTCACAATTTGGACAAGGCGAGCTCAGTGTAAGAGAAGTTCATATGGTATGTCATACGTGTCAACATTGACATATTTGGTTTCTTGTTGGAATGAAGACCAAGTTATCAAGAATCCGAAAGCTCACGGCGTCAATGACACAAATCTTTAAGAAAAATTAAACATTTACATATTATGTGAGGTTTGAAGGCTGGCATACAGTGTGCGCTGCTTACAAGGGTTTTTAAATGGGAGACAAAAAGCATTTTCTGAAAATAATGATCTGTTGCGTCAGGTGTATGTATTACCGTTCGCCATCTCCAATCGAATATGTCGTCTTTACGCTGTGTAAATATTCGGTCTTGTTCGTCTTCCTCAAAATTAACTGTAATGCTGGAAATTCTGTCCGAGCTTTTATCTAAATAGAATTATATAAATAATGCTATTATGGATAGAGGAAAACTATTCGTTGATGTGAAATATATGACGTATAATTTGGGATTTTCACTGTCTAAATACTGACCCGCAGATCAAGACTAAACCTGTTTTTGTCAAATATGTTGTGTTGAAGACCTAAGGTGACCCCTAGGTGCTTTGTTTTTAGCCTGGATGTTGTATCTTTGATATTTACCTCATGTCCTTTCTTTTTCCTATTTTTGTCAAATGTTGACACTGCCACTTAACACAGGATCGCATCATATTTTGAATTTCACATAATTATCACATTCATATCTTGAAATATATTACTTAAAACTGCAGGAATTGGTTTAAGATGAAGTCGTGAGGATTGCAATATCTTTCAAAATCCAATAAAATTGCAAAGACACGTAATCAATAAGCGCTGGATCAAGTTGGTCGTCAACAAAGCATGTCATAAGGGCAATTAAAATCACCAGCTTCAACGAGTTATTTACATATCATGTGCATCAAAAAAGAAAAAAAAAACTTTCCCGGTTGATTAAATTACTGCATTTTTAATTTTGATAAATAACAAATTACCGAACTTATTGTAACTTCAATTTCTGCATATGGCCATTTCAACAACTTATGTTTCATTGGAGCAGATAAAATCTTAACAGATGGAAAACCATAACCTCAAAGATAGTTTAAATTTATATGAACAGCAAGTAATCAGTATGATAATATCAGTACAGAGCTTTGCATGAGGGATATACTGCTTAGTTTTCAACGAAACTCAAAAAGATTAAGATTTTATTCAAACGAAACTTACAGAAGTTTAGATAATGCAATTTTCCAAATAAATTGGCTTTCGGGTCAGCACCGAAGTACTGACTTCTTGGCTGGTTAACACCCCATGGGACTGAGAGTCAACAGGCAGTGGCATCGATCTAGTGGTAACAAATAACTAATTTCCGAACTTATTATAAATTTAATTTCTGCATATGGCCATTTTGACAACTTATGTCTCATCAGTGCAGATAAAGTCTAAACATTTGGAAAACCATAAACTCAAAGATGTTTAAAAACTGATAGGGTACATGTAACCAATATGATCTAAAATTACCGACAAGAACTGTCAAGAACCGACAAAAACCGACAAGAACCGTCAAGAAGTCAAAATTACCGACAAGAAGCAACAAGATACCGACAAAAAGCTGAAATCGACAAGAAATGCATATAGTATGACCCAGCTGATGGTGTAATTATATATTTTTTATGCAAAACATTATAACAAAAGAAATGTCAAGAAGTTTCAATTACCGACAAGAAAGACAAGAGCCGTCAAGAAGTCATAATGTAATGTATAGACCCTGGTCATAATTACCGACAATAAGCACTAAGAAACTTACGATCTAAATTGAAAGACAACTCAGTAAATGACAGGGCTTTGCAAAAGGGATATACTACTTAGTTTTCAACAAAATTTACAAAAATTTTTTATATTACAATTTTCCAAATAAAAAAGCTTTTGGGTAAGCGCCGACTACTGACTATTGTTCTGGTGAATACCATCGGGGTAAGACAGTCCACCAGCAGTGGCATCGACCTTGTAGTAACAAATAAATAAATACCGAACTTATTTTAAATTTAATTTCTACATATTGCCATTTCGACAAGTGTGAAAGGTGCAATGCGTGGAGCAGATCATGCTTACCCTTTCGAAGCACCTGATGATACCTCAGTTTTAATATTGGTTCACACTGCTTGTGATTCAGTTTTGTGGTGTTCTTGTTCATTTTTGTTATTTGTTTTGTCTTTGTGATACTGTCTCAATTCGTGTTGGATGTGAACTATCGTGATTTTTGATTTATGTTTAAGAATTCAGCTTTTCCTCGTTCTTGCTTCGGTATTCGTTTGCCGATGTATTCGACAACTTATGTATAAATGTATTAATATGTATAAATTGTGACTTTTAATCAACATACCAATCAACTGGCAATTGGCACCTGTATAACCTGCGTTACAAACACATGTCACAGCTCCTGATTGGTCAAAACATTCGCCCATATTACAAGGAAAATTTCCACAAGGACTACTACCTACAGAAAAAATGGACGGTTTTAATAGACACATTCTATCCTACGCCCCAACAACTTCTGTGGATGAGAGAACAAAGTTTCCTGGTTTGGGAAAAACTACTGCTTCGTTCGTCTCTCGATTCGTGGTTTGGTATAATTTCCATTGCAAGTCAATTGCAAATTGGTTTTTCGTTGGATTTTATATTTCAGACAACCACGAAAACCACATAACCTTGGACCCCACGAATAATAATATTTTCAAAGTATGTTGTTTATGGTCTATAATAAGCAATGGAGGGATATAGAGTTAATGAACATGAGAAAAAGTCTCTACAAATACATGGAAAATCAAATCAATTGAACACGTTTTTATTGTTGTTCTTCATCTTGAAGACACCATGAGGCCTGCAAAAATAAGCTTTGCTCATACCTGATAGTAAGTTCAAGACGGCCCCTAACATCGGTTTTAGGTAAATTCTTTGCTTATTATTGAGCAAAGATACATCCATACTTTAAATTATTCATGAATGCGGTGTTTTCAACAAACATAAAATAAAGTGGTCTTACAATCGCTATCATCAATTGCCCGACAAAAAGACGAACAGAACACAAACACTACACAGCGCACTAATGGAGTCAAAAGTAAGTAAACTTGGCATAATGAGATCAGGAGATGTGGGCACAATCAGCAGGTGATTAGAATAACATTTTGATAGGAAATAAATAAAAAGCCAAAATTTGAAAGTATGACAGTACATCCATATAAGAAATTCTCTCAATCACAAGTACACCACTGAAATGTATATAGTGCATACATCTCTGGCACGGGGAAATAACTCCACACTGCAGGAAAGACAAAGTAATTCTCCCTTAATATTTGTTGATACAAGTCTCCACAAATACATATAAAAAACAAGCAATGTGACAACGCTTTTCTTGTTGTTCTTCATCTTAAAGTCACCATTAGGCATTCAACAATGAGCTTTGTTCATATTTCAAAGTAAGTGAATAAGTAAGTAAGTGAATGCTTTATTTAGAGGGGGTGACTCAATTAGAACTTGAGTAATTTTCATTGAGGCCCTCTTCTAAATATAAAACCGATAATGTAAATATAAAATACAATGATACAAAAATATACATAATATCGTGTTATTACAATATTAATTCAGTAATTAGAATATCAAAAGTAAGTTCGATACGGCCCTTAGCACCGGTTAGAGCGGAATTCTATAGGATTAAACACCGTTTTAAAGGAATTTATTGGAGTATAAACGGGAACAATTCACTCACAAACAAATAAAAGTCCGAGGGACCTTTATGATATGTTTGTGAGTGACTTGGTCCCGTTTATACTCCTATAAATTCCTTTCAAACAGTGTTTAATCTTTATAATTCTTTTAATTTGATGATAAGTAATTAAATTTCTTACTTTTATAATGCCAATAGTTTTTGTTCTATTTGATTCACTCGGCGTATGAATTTATAAGGTGAACTTAAATGTAGTTCGGTCAACGTCGTCTATCGAAAAATAAACGACTTCAGAAATTGCTACCGGAAGTAATTTCAACCAATCATATCAGCGTATTTCCTATTATGCAAATCATAAAAGAATTATATAAGAATAACGCTACATCTTTTCTGGTCGGGGATGTTGGATCAACAAATGTATTATACATCAAAAGAAACTGCCACTTACTATGATCCTCAATGTCTTTTCTTATATTGGTGATAGAACTAAAATTATTACAGAAGACAATTTCTTATTCGTTCCTTTGATATTTTTTTATAACAAACTTTAGTCCGTGCTACTGAGAGACATTTCTCGAAACAGTGGTCATTGTTTTGCGCAGTACAACATTAGGACAATGGCAGTCGGAATTGAATTTTCGTTATTTGTTGATAAAATCAATACATCATTGGTAACGTATCCAAAGCCCATAAAAAGTTAGGTTAAAGTCGAATTCATTCATTTTCCAAAATTGTTTGTATTCGATGAATTTCTTATAACTCAGTGATAATTTCTAAACAAATTAAAGTGTCTTTCCATTTAATCTAATGTCACACTACAAAAAAATACTTACATTGGTCAAAACTGCAAGATCTTCTTCAGTAAGCGAGAACCTCGTTTTCGAAAATTCGTTGAAGCATCGATTATTTCAAAATGGCAAATTGTTTTTAATCATTCAATGTGTCAATGTTTTCCTTGTTTGACAAAAATATCCTTTTGACTATCTGCACATGCTCATTTATGTCTCGATTCTATCAACAGGAAGTTCTCTTAATTTTGACCGGAAATGTTCTTTTCAAGAGTAAAATTAGAAGCGAGTATTGCTAAAGATTATAATAAAGAGAACAAAAGCAATGTTTTCATATTTAATATATTCCACAAAGAAGTGGGTGGACGTTTCTTGTGTTGGGTTACATATTAATTAAACCTGATTTTAACAACCACGGTCATCCGTTAAGTACAAAAATTGGTATCGTGTTATACTTACAAGAACCTTTCTGTAGTATGATGTTATCAAGTGCTATATCACCCTTACTAGTAGTGCCTACAGATCCTTCAATAGCAATCTAAAAAATAAACTATATCTTTAACTATACTTCATATACATTGAAATCATGTTAATAATTTTCCATATATTACAGCAATGCAATTGTAAACGATAACACGCGTTTTAATATGCCATCTGGCCTGTTAACGGTTTGGTTCTTTTTTATTCAGGAATCTTCTTTATCACTTTAACACTAATGGAAAGTATTTTTGAACATTTTTACGTATTTGTTGGCATTGGTTTTTGTTACTACAAACGTTGTCACTGTTGTCATATTTTATTTTGAAAAGGCAACCAAGAAGCAACGGCAGCAGAATACCAAAGGAACAAGGGAATTGGTGACCACAAAAATCGAAGTCCAAAGACATGGCAAAAACGGCAACAGAGAAAAACAAAGACAAAACAAGGACGTGAGACAGCCTCAATGCACGGAAATAAAAGACGACATTAAGAGCTTAGGAACTCATAGTGTGAACTTCCATGAAAACCAATAGTGACATCAGGTGCTCCGGAAGTGTAAGCATGTCCCATTATTAGTGAGGCAGATATTGTTTTTAAGATCTGTTTGGTATCTGATTCGTTAATGTCATTTTCTAACCCTTAGACAAAACCAATTAAAATCCATAGTACATGTAACTTCTCCAAAATAGTACTTTGTAAAAACTTGGCCTTATGCGAGAAAAGAAAGAGATCAGCGAAAAGTGGGGTGCAGTTAGTTCCCATAGGAATCCCGATTTTCTGTTGAAAAACCCGGCCTCCAAACTCCAGATGAATATTGTCTATTAAAAATTCAAACATCCTGATTACGTAGTTCTCTGTGTACTTCTTGTTTGACTCTTTGTGGTGTAAAACAAAATATGTTTTGTCTTTCTCTACTACTAAAGTAAGTGAGAACCGAACCGTCAATCCAAAACGAATAATCCAAGGACAATGGCAACATCAGAAAACAAAAAAAAAAAACAGACACAACATGCATACGGCACAGAAAAAGAAAAATGAAGAAACACACACACAAAGATGAACAACACGGACCCAATAAATACCATGGGTGAGATTAGGTGCACCAGTAGAGTAAGCATCTCCTGCTATTTATAAAACACCCACCGTGTTAAACATGTCAAATCCGGTAGTAAAATAAATAAGTGTTTCTACGTTCTCCATTTTAGTGCAGAAACATTTATGTATCATATCCGAAATTATTTTCAACTTATTGTGTGGTAAGGTAGTATGAAGACAAGAAAAATCAAAAGTTTGTATACTGTGGCAATGGGTTAAGACTGCTAGAGGATAGCTGTTCAAAATCTTTAGAATTTTTTAGAATCCACATTTGATTGACGCCTATGTTGCGTCACGAAATCACGAACTGTTTTATATTCATTTGGCTTTCAACTTTTTGCAATGTTTGCGTTTTTGTGGCAAGAGCAGCATCTGAGAATATAGATCAACGTAAAATCATTGCTATTCCATTTTTCTATAATGATACAGCAATGGCTACTCTAAAATGACAAGTCATTATCTGTGAACAAAAGCTCACCGGCAAAGAAATAAAGTGTCAGTTTAATTTTTTACGTTGAAATTACTGTGAAAGAACGTATATATGATAATTTGTTGCCTTGCTTTTTGCACATGATTTTCTTAAGTACTCTTTTCCCTTGTTACGTGTCGACAATTTCATTGTGTCTCGTTTAAAGCAAATAACACAATACCGAAGTGACTGTAAATCTACTGCAAAGTATTACAGTAAATGAACATTTCGTGGTAATGTGGTAATCTAGGTGACCCCTAGATGCTTTTGTGTTGGTGTCGTTTTAACCTGGGGATTGGATGTTGTCTCCTGGACATTTACCCCATTTCCTTTCTTTTTCATATTTCGTTTTGTCTGGTTTTTAGCATTCGAATATTCGACCAGGAGTGACAAAATCATTGGTTCTTGTTTGCAACTTACAGGAAAATTAACTTTCTTTATGACCATTGTTTCTAATAGGAAGCTCTATCAAATACTTGTGAATTTGTGTAAACGAAAACTGAATTTATATAATACATTTGTTTCTGTGGCTTTAAATGTTATGCAACATTATACAAGTAAGACTCGTCATTTGACTAAAAATCCACGGCAGTAGAATACCGAAGGAACAAAGGAGTGAAATTTACAAAAATCGACGTCCAAAGGCATGGCCAAAACGAGAACACAGACAACAACGACGTCAGACACAAAACAACGACGCTAGACAGACACAAAGCACAGAAACAGAAATCATAACATTTAAAACAAAGCACTCACAGTGTGAACTCCAGTGAAACTGAGAGTGACATCAGGTGCTCCGGAAGGGTAAGCATGTCCTGCTCTGTTAACAGCACCCGTCACACTGTGAGTGAGTCAATCCAGGAAAATGTCAAAGTCGGTAGTTAAATCATTGAGAAAATTCCCACAAACAGCCAACATTTAAGGATTGTGGCGTTTACATTTTTTAATTAATCGTCATAAATGTTTTGTAACTATGCAACTTATGGTTACTTGAAAGAACAGGACTTGAATGTTCATTTCTGTTTTGTACCATCGAACATTACATAATAGACCATATACGAGCGCTGGTATCAGATTTACCATACCATTTTCAACATGTCACCGTGTAGAAAACGTCACGTCAAAAATCGTAAAACTTCAAAGAATTATGTTTGTCAAATATACTCTTGATAACATTGGCCAGACATGTTTATGACATAAGGCGGACAAACAGCAACTACTTAACTAGATTTGCAATTGCGAACAATAGCTCATGTCTCCCAAGGCAACCAGTTCGATCATCCCATCTTATTCACAGCTGAAATCTAGATATAATCAATTGTACGTTTAAATCGGACAGAGTTTATTTTTTTTTACATATTTTGGCAGCAATCTTAAAGATGGTGATCATTATTATTTTTTTCACTCAAATTTACTCATTCCTCTCATTTTATTGCTTTTTTCATGGAATGCATGTCTTCTTATGCTGACCTCAGAACAAACCAAAAATCATTTTATTACATTAAACCACTTCAAAATTATTGATCGGACAAGAGTTTTTGGAAGAAAAAAAAATTAAAAGAAAGAAGAATAATCAGAATAAACGTAAAATAACCACTTGTCATCCGACTTCGTCAGGAGTAACATAAATACAATTTAAATACCAAAACTCGGATATGTTCTAGTGGATTCTGTGGATGTTAAATACCAAAACTCGGATATATTCTTGTGGATTCTGTGGGTGTTAATTGTCATCATGTCTCGGAAATTCCCTGTGCCGTTTTGCAAAAAAAATGTCAGAATACGACGAGGTGAAGAGGGCAGGAAAAGATTATACAATCTCAGAACTTAAGGATGTTCGCTGGTCATTTTTATGTATTTCTGTCAGATTTCCGGACTTCTCTGGTTTTGTCCATTTGAAGGCTTACACCATTTTTGCCTGGTGACCCCGTTATTTTTTCCCATAATTTCATTTTATACATCTTTTGTAGCAATCTGATAAAATTTCATTTAGTTGGTGTTATTTTATCACATTCATTATTGGAAAAACATTGCTCGTGTTAAACCTATGAAGAATGCAAAGGAGTTCGGTTCCCGCCATTTTTTGAAACATTTATATCTCAAAAATTACACCAGTATCCTACCTATTTCTTTGGCTTAAATTACTCTTTAATCATTTTTTAACAAAAAATCACACTAAATTGAAATCCTTGTTATTTTAAAATTGACCAACGAACATGCCTCTAACAGTTTGCTGTTAGTAAAGATGTTAATATATTGCTATGCTAAATAATGGAGAGGATGTGCAAAACCAATCTTATATTTATATACATTCTTCTCCCACAATGCACCAGTTTGGAGCCACCAATTTCAAATATTTGGACATGATCAAAGTAATACCGGTATGACATATATACCACTGGATCCATATATTTTATTATGGCGACTTTCTGGTTCATCCACTTATCTCCTTTGTTTCCCGACAACCGAAAGACTGTAGCTAAAGATAAACCTCTCGTTCCAGCTTTTACTTCAAGTACTCCTGGATTACCGTACATATGATACCAAAAGCTTAAGCAATAGGCAGAATCTAAAATAAATTTTAATTAGTACATATACATGTATAAATACATTTTGGTTGTAATTTAATACAATATTAAAATTGAAGTCTTTGGTTAATATTGCGATATAAAATTAACTAAAGAAGAAATGTGCTTATTTTGAAAATTTTAGAGCTAAAGTTTTCCGTCAAGAATTAGTGGGTACAGATTATTTTTCGTCAAAATTAAGAAAACAACAATTAGTCAAATATGAGTTTTTTACAACTCCCTTTGAACTATCGTTTCTCGTTTTGAAAACATTGAAATAAGCCAGTAATGCGTAAATTGTCGTCTGCTGTCGTGCTTTGACAGGATTCAAAGTCTTAAAGAAATACTTGGAATTAATTGATACAATTCATGGAAGTGAAGTTAATTGAATTAGGCATAACTGTGTATTAGCAAAGTTATAGATATTCAGTAAGTCACATTGGCCTTCGGAATGTGCCTCAGGCCAATATGGCTTACTTCGGATCTATGACAATATTAGTTTGAAAAACATTACACAATAATACTACATTATAACAGTACAGGGAGTGGGCTAGTTAACCCGTAGTGAGCAAGTAAATCCGTATTGGGATAGTAAATCCATATCATGCATATTGGGCCTGTTCATCAGTATTTTTCCTAGTAAACAATTTATGCTTGATCTAAAAATCTAGTATTGAATGGGCAATTTCAATGTATTATACATAACTCTTCTTTAAGGTGTCTCAGTGGTATTATTCCGCCATTTTTGTCTAATAATTATTCATTTAGGTTTCATTCATTAAGAAATTTAACATAATAGCTATTTAAAATGAAAAGAAAGTTCAAATGTATTTAAAATTTATATTCCTAATCATTTTTATAACATTTTCATTACAAAAAAACGTGATTTAAAACACATGAGCTTTAAATACAGAACACAGAAAATATTCAAGGGAGATAATTTGATAAAATATTCTAAAAAGATATCACTAGAGAAATTAACATTTTGTAATTTTTCTCTCTTATTTCAACGGTGACCCCTAATTTTTATCTTTTATATGTAAACTACATATTGATAATTAAACACATGCAAAGTATGAAAAAATTCTATAATAGATTTTTCAAACTATCCTCTCATATGTTCATTTTTCCTATCATTTCTATGCAAAATCCTGAAATTTTCAATTTCAGATTTTGCATTTAAATGCACGGTGACCCCCAAATTTTATTTTACATTTTGAACAATTATACAATTATGTTTCTACACAGGAAATTTTACAAAATTCTATAATAGGAAATTAATACCCTACAGACACCCTTAGACACAAGATCTCACAAAATACTATTAAGCATGGAAATAATTCCTTTAGCATTAATCTTTATTTTTCGTGAAAAAAAAAAATCAAAATTCTTTCCGAGATACACAATCTTTAAATATGTGCAAATTATCAGAAAGAAATCAGCCGTCCTCGCAGGAAAAGTACAGAAAGTTTTATACAGGCAAAACAAGTAGCCTTTATATGGACAATTAGACAATGACGAACAGGCAGACGACACAAAGGTAAAAAACAAGTGAACAACAGGCAAATTAAACAACCACTGCTGGTGGACTGTTAGTCCCCGAGGGTATTCACCAGTCCAGTAGTCAGTACTTCGGTGCTGACCCGAAAGCCGATTATTTTTGGAAACTTGCAATATCTA